>JAJOOF010006146.1:0-17274 GCA_029582545.1 Solanum lignicaule
CTAATTGCGATTCATAAGTGTTTTTAAAATTAATTGATCAAACAGAAACTGATACTTATCAAAAATATGTATTTTTAAAACACTGTTGGAAAAGAAAAAGAAAAGAAAGAAATCTCAAAATAATTTCATTTTAAAAGCTTGTTCAAACAAAGTATAAATTTTTTATCATTAAAATTAGCATACTTAGCATGTTGGTTTGTTTTAATATTAAAGGATGTCATGGGTTCGAATCCCGTCAACCTTAATATTCTTTTGTCAAATAACAAAAAGGTGTGTTAATTATATTTGTAAGAAAAAATGTATTTGTCAAGATTCGAACCGCTGACCTTAGGGGCCTTAACTTGACGGCATGCCACTGGGCTACATGATCATTTGTTAATGGGGGGTGGCATGTACTATATTTATACCAATTCTGATACATACATACCTATATATATAGAGTTCCGACCGAAATCACTGGGTGCCATGGCACCCCCACGTTACTACGTAGATCCGCCCCTGTGTAGAACTATTTATTTCATTAGTTTAAGTCAAATCCCTTAATAGAAAAGAGTTTATTTTATTAGGATACCCAGAAAAGGAATAATATACCATATGACCTTATATTTCATAGTTTAAGATCATGAGTACTAAAGACATGACAACAAACTATTAAACAACTAAAAATTAAAGGATAACAATCAACCAACAAAAAGACTCACATATTGATACAAATAGATTTCACTGAATATTTAAAAGTAAATAAAACAATATGGATAAACTCTTCTCTAATGACAATCATATCAATGACCTAATTTCATTTAATTACAAATTAATGAACCGCAGAAGCCTTCACATCATCTGGATCAACCATAATATTCTCTAAATTTTGGTTTAGGAACATATCTATTTTTTTTACAAAAATTTACTACTAGGAAAATAAATAAGAATAACAACATGGCTTCCCGTTGTAATTGAAAGTTTACGTGCTTCCTTGATAAGACTTGTCATTCCCTTTTTGAAAGTTGCATTGTGTTTCGCTTTAAACTCTATCATCTTTATTATAGTTTTTTTGTTGGCGTACAATCTTAATTTCTGCCATTTCAAAGGCGTTAGGGGGAAGAAGGTGGTTTGACTGAATAAACTTGAGAAACTTTTAGTAGAAAGTCGCGTAATTTATAAGCGACTGTTATAAAATATTAAGATGTGGATGTCTACTACACCAAGAAGTTACTCTCACTAATTATCTCCATTACTTCTGTCCATTATGAAGATAACCTCCACCTTTATGATCATCATTCTTGTAACCTTACGCCTCCATAACCTCCTCCTTTATATTCATGATTAATGTCATTTTTATGGCAAACCTTTTGTATACCTCCATGTAAATAAATAGAGGTATAAGAGTTCATATTGTATACAATTGAATACTTGAAAGAATAAGAAAAACTCCAATCTCTATTATCTCTATATTTCTATTGTACTCATCTTATATATTTCTTGTCTACTTTCTTGCTTATGTTATCACTCTTTTAACTTAGTTTTATAACACGTTATCAACACGATTCTTTAATTTTCAGATTAAGTTTCAACTTGATTTTTTCACCCGTGATAAGGTATGTAATTATATTGAAATTTTCCATGATGACTTAGGTAATTGTACTCTGCATTTTTTTTTGTATATATTGCTCCAAAAAGTTGAATTTGATTTATTTTCTCCTCTGAAAAGGTAAGGTATGTAAGTAATGAAGGTAAGGTGTGTAATTTCTCCAAGTTAGATGCTTACAGGAAAAAGATTATGTAATGACCTCCAGGTCATTTCTGTGTTTATACCTCATGTTCGTCGTTTAGAGCTTTCCTGTAGCGACCAAATGTCATTTATGACTTGCTGAAACTAATGGTTCGGTCACTTAGTCATTTTTTTAAGTTTTTATGCGAGTTTGAGAGTTTTGGAGCTTTTGAACCTTGAACGGCCAATTTTGACAAAAAGTTAGAGAAGTTGACTTCAAAATATAATTATGACGATTCCATCAACTCTGGAAGAGTCATTTTAGGCTAATAGCAAGGTTGACATGGCTCCCAAGGCTTTCGGTGCGAGTGTGTGTGATTAGGTGTTTTAACTTTCAAGTTAAGACCTAAGTTTAACTTTAGTCAACATTCTGAGCAAAGAGGCTTAGATGAGAAATCTGTCATCACGGTTGTCTCTGGAATGTTGAGTTTGGTCTAGAACAACCCTTTGTTTAGATCGCGATTCTTTCGGGCTAATCCTAATCCCCCTTTTAGATTTCAACTTAAAACAATGTTTGGGTGTCGGACCCACTTTTTTCAAGACGACCTCGTATGAGAATTTTAACTACTCGGTTGAGTCCAGAATATCAAATTTGATAGGGGTGCATATCTCGTTTGCATGCACACGTTACAAATGAATTCATAATGCCTCGACGGAGATTTGAAACTTTCAAAAAACCAGTTGATGTGTATTACCTAGTGCATGCCAATTTGCTCTTCGTATTCGCGGCCCCTTCCCGCGACCGCGGATGTCAATTGACCTGAGGGCCACATTTGTCGAGCCCTAACTGCTATCATGGAGGTCACATTCGTGGAGGCTTTGTCGCGATTGCGGAGATCCAGTTCGCTCCAAGTCACATTCGCGGAGGCCTTCATCATTTGCAAAGAAGCGCGAGGACTAGTCTTTACATGTCATCAATAACTTGAATAGTACGCTCCGACTGACCATCAGTCTGTGGGTGGAAAGTTGTGCTAAGGTCAACGCGAGTGCCCAACTCATCCTGACAAATCCTCTACA
This sequence comes from Solanum lignicaule, assembly GCA_029582545.1. NCBI lineage: Eukaryota > Viridiplantae > Streptophyta > Magnoliopsida > Solanales > Solanaceae > Solanum > Solanum lignicaule. The sequence continues at coordinate 2,786 of JAJOOF010006146.1, forward strand.
AGCTCGAAGTAAACTAAGCACCCCGATCTGATGTAATAGAGACCGGCACACCATATATACGAACAACCTCACAAATGTAGCTACGAATAAATCTCTCGGTGCTGAGTAAAGATCGAACAAGCAAGAAGTGTGTTGACTTGGTCAACCGATGAACGATGAACCAAGTACTATCAATACCTCTAGAAGTCCGAGGCAACCCTGCCACGAAGTCCTTAGTTATGAGATCCCACTATAACTCCGGAATGGGTAATCTTTGAAAATCACCATCGGGCCTCAAATGCTCGGCATTCACCTGCTTACAACTAAGGCAAAGGGATACATAGTCTGTAATATCTCTCCTCATACCTCCCCACTAATAATGCTGCCTCAAGTCTCGATACATCTTCGTGGTGTCCGAATGGATGGAATATCTAGAATCATGGGCCTCACAAAGTTTCAGATGAATCAAACCCCCAACTCCCGAAACACAAATACGACATGCAAAACTTAAAATCCCATCTAAATCTAAGGTAACCTGGCCGGCATTACCTGCTAATACCTGATCTCGAAGTGAAACCAAGGCCTCATCCTCAAACTGACGGCTACAAATCTATTCAACTAGAGAGGAATGAACTCTCACATAGGCTAGAACACGCCTAGAATCTGAAACATTCAACCGAACCATCTAATTAGCTAAGGACTGAATGTCCAAAGCTAAAGGTCGCTCCATAGTAGATAGAAAGGCTAGACTACCCATACTCATTGCCTTTTGACTCAAGGCGCCCGCTACCATATTCGCCTTACCCAGATTGTAGATAATAGATGTCATAGTCCTTCAGAAGCTCAATCCAGCGATGCTACCTCGAATTAAGGTCCTTCTGGTTCATGAAGTACTAAAGACTCCTGTGATCAGTGTAGATCTTGCAACAAACTTCATACATGTAGTGCCTCCCGATCTTAAGTGCAAAAACTACCGTCGTTAACTTCAAATCATGGGTGAGGTAGTTGCACTCATGTTGCCTAAGCTGCCTTGACGCATAAGTAATAACCCGGACCCGTTGTATCAATACACAACCCAAACCAACGCCGGATAGGTCATAATAGACCATGAAGCCCTCACCCTAAACTAGAAGGGTCAATATATGAGCGGTAGTTAACAACTCCTTGAGCTTATAAAAGCTCAACTCACACTTCTTAGACCACTCAAAAGGAAAATATAGGTGAATCAACCAGGTCAGAGGGTCTGCTATGGTGGATAAGCCCTCCAGAAACCGTCTGTAGTAGCCTGCAAATTCAACAAAGCTCCAAACCTAAGTAACTAAAGTAGGCCTAAACCAATCATGAATAGCCTCAATTTTCACCGGATCTACCATGATGTCATCCTAGGACACCACGTGCCCCAAGAATGCTATAGACTCAATCCAAAACTCACACTTTGAAAACTTTGCATAAAGCCGATGATCTCTCAAAGTCTGGAGCACAAGCCTCAGGTGCTGCTCATGATCACTCATGCTCCGTGAGTACACCATAATGTAATCTATGAACTCAATGACGAACAAATCAAGATATAGTCTAAACACCCGCGTCATATTATCTATGAAGGAGGTAGGGATATTAGTCAACCCAAAAGATATCACCAGGAACTCATAGTAGCCATATCAAGTCATGAATGTAATATTAGGGATGTCTGCTGCCCTAATCCTCAACTGATGGTAACCGGACCTCAGATCAATCTTTGAAAACACTACGACACCATGAATTTTGGTCAAAAAAATCATCAATCCTAGGTATGGGGCAACAATTCTTCACTGTCACCTTATTCAACTACCTATAATCAATAAACATGCGCGTCGTACAATCCTTCTTCTTCACAAACAGGAAAGGAGAGCCCTAAGGCGATACACTAGGCCTGATGAATCCCTTACTTAAGAGATCCTAAAGTTGAATACTGAGATCCTTGAGCTCTGCAGGAGCCATCCAATAAAGTGGAATAGAAATAGGCCGATTACCTAGCTCAAGCTTAATAGGGAAATCACTATCACGCTTTAGGGGTAGGCCAGGTAGATTAGTAGGAAACATATCTACAAAATCACAAACGACTGGAGCTGACTCAAATTGAGGGACCTCCCTACTCACATTACACATATAATCCAAGTAATGCAAACACCTATTAGTTACTAGCCTCATAACCTGAATAAAGAGATAATTCCAACCGTTGTGCTACTAATGGGGCGCTGTCACACCACGGGCCTGGCATAACAAAGTAACGATCTTAGAGAAGCAATTTGAAACCACACGGTAGAGAGATATACAATCCATGCCTAGAATAATATCAAAATCAAACATATCTAATAATATAAGGTTAGCCCGGATGTCACACCCCTATATAGTAACTAAGCAATATTGAAACACATGATCCACTACTAAAGACTCACTGATGAGTCCTGGATTTGGACTCATTTAGGGCTTTATTTATAGTGATTTAGTGTCCTCAAATGCTTATTTTGTGCCAATAACTGATGAAAAACCCTTGATTTCCAAGTATATGGATTGAGGAACAAAGCATGGACACTAATTTGCAAAAAGGAGCAAGGCGAACTGAAAGAAGGAAGAAAAGAGAGCCTGGTGATCGCTAAATCCATTTGGCGAGTCGCCGAGTGGCCATTTGACCGCCTAAAGTTCCAGTGTGCCAAGCCTTGAAGGAGAAAATCAAGTTGGCGAGAGGAAGGAGCAGTCGACAGATCACCGAGTAGTTCCGCGATGCAGTGTTGGATCGCCTAAAGTTACAGAACTTCAGAAAGCTGAAGGCCAAGGCAGAAAGGCGAGGACATTAACCAAAGGGCGGATCGCCGAGCTGATCGGCGAGCCCGACTTACTGTGCCGAATGGTCTTTCGCAACATATTTTTGGTGACTATAAATACGTTTTTGAAAATTTAGTTTATATCTTTTTCATATCATATTATTCATTAGATTAAGTTTTTAGTTTTGAACTCTAAGTATTGAGACAAGTTTTCCTTAGCTTTGAAGAATTGAAGTTTTTCACTTTTGAGAAATTGAAAGTGAGTCTTTGAGATTCTTCAACTTTGACCATTGTAAGGACGAAATTAATCTTACCTAGTTGATGGAAACACAATTTGGTAACGATTTTTATCTTTTTATAATGTTTAGCTAAAACCCCAATTTTTAGGGTGTGATTATGTGATTATGGGCTGATTTAGTTTATGTGTATTGCTAATTGTTAGTCTAAATATTGTTTAGAAGTGATTTCAATCAGTAATTGTGGTTTAAATTAAAGAATTGTAGTTGCAAATGCAGTTCTACCTTCGTGTTTTTGGCTTGCTCGAGAAAGAGGTTTTAAAATCAAGATTATTGATTGATGGTCTGTGGGTATTAGGTTGTCATGGGTTCAGCTCGAGTAAGTGAATCCTAAACCCTCTTCCACATATTTAGCTCGAGAGAGTGAATGAACTAAGGTGTAGGCTGTTCTTATTTTGCATACTTGTCGATGTTCAAGAGTAATTGACTTGATTCGGAAAATTTACCTCCTCTATAATCTAGCTTATTCACTAATTTACAGCCATTTCCTAACAGTTGCAATTACCCGTTTGTCTATATTAGCCTATAATAGAATAACATCCCAAGAAACCGTCTCATTATTGTTATTCCGTATTAGTTGTTGCTGCTGTAGTTGATAATTAAAACCTAAACCCCCCTGTTATTTGACATTCGTGTCACCCTTTGATTTGAAATATGATTTTATTCGTAAATATATATTCCTTTGGTTGATTTGAACATATTCATACTTTTCTATTGAATCTTAAACACGTACCACTCCCTGTGGGATTCGACCTCAACTCATTTAGTTGGTTTATATACTGACTAACGATCGTTGACGCTTAGAATTGGAAGTGTCTTTGATAGTGTTATTCAATCAAAATGGCGCTGCTGTCGGGGAGTGGTGTGGTTAAGATTCTTTGGTTAAGTTGAATTTTGTTCTTGTTAGTCATAGTTGAATCTACTTATTTTAAGTTTTTGTTTATGTGTTGTTGTTTTGAACAGAAGAAATGAGTGTGAACGGAAGCAATGGTAGCCACGTGGGCCACCAAGATGACATCGACAACCTCAACGATATCAATGAGCCTAATGTTAATGACTCTCATCTAATGGGTGGAATTGGTGCCATTCGCTTACTTCCGGTTGAAGGGAACGTTGTGTTCCATATTACAAGTACCATGTTGCAGCTCTTGCAATTGAAAGGGTTGTTTGGTGGGCTGGCTCATGAGGATCCCCATGAGCATATTAGAAACTTTGTTGATATTTGCAGTGTGTTCTCGTTCAAGAACATATCCCAAGAGTCGGTCCGGTTGAGGTTGTTCTCGTTTTCTTTAATGGGAGAAACATGTGAGTGGCTGGCTGAATTGCCATGAAAATCAATCACTTCGTGGGAAGAGCTTGTCACCGCATTTCAAGTGCGATTTTTCCCTCTTTCGAAGATGATGACTTTTCGGGACAACATCCAAAACTTCAAGCGTTTGGAGGGTGAGCCGATTCATGAGACTTGGCTGCGATTCAAGAAGTTGGTGCTGCAATGCCCAACTCATGGTTTGCTCGACAACGTTTTGCTGTAATATTTTTACCGAAGCCTTAATTCGGTGAACAAGGGTGTAGCTGACCAACTTTCTCCGGGAGGTTTGATGCAATAGCCTTACATTATAGCAGCCCAACTTTTATATGGTATGACCACAATTAATCGGGCTTGGTACACCTGCAAAGATAAGGTCTCCCCTCTCACGCTTAAATTGACCAAGGAGTAGCTTGAGAAAGACCACGAGAGGGATTAGAACATGGAAAAGATCATGACACAACTTGACATTTTGTCCAAAAATGTCATGGGAGCTGGTGCTCGAAGTGTCAAAGTTGTGGGTGTCGGGTGTGTTAATCCCGATGAGGCCAAGTTTGAAGCGTTGTACAATGAAGATGTGAACTTCCTAGACAACTAAAGAAGGTGGTTATCCTTTAAACTACCCGAGGCAAGGTGGTAACCAAGGTTGGAACATGGATGAAGGTTGGAAAGATCGTGATAGAGAGTGGAGGGATCGTAACCCCACTTGGAAGGAAATGGATGGGGTGGAGGATAAATATGTTCCTCCCCATGAGCGCCAAAAGCCTAAGGAATCTGTGGGTGACCGATCTAAGGATATGATGTCTCGTATTCTCAACAGGGATAATGGGTCTGAAATTTTTTTGAAAGAAATGAAGAAAGATATGTCGACCATTAGCCAGATGGTTACCTCCCATTCCGTCTCTGTCAAACAGTTGGAGACCCAGATGAGTCATATCTCGTCTCATTTAAACCCGAGACAACAAGGGGGGTTTCCTAGTGATACTATGGCCAACCCCAAGAATGAAGTTTGAGTGAAGACTTGCGTCGTGACACGACGTTAACTAAGGCGCTTCTTGGGAGGCAACCCAAGTTTTATTTGCTTTCTTTTTGTTTGTGAAATAATCGTGTGTTGATTGTGCAGGTTAAAGTGTGGAATGTGTTCAAAAAGTGGAGATTGGCGTGGAAAATGTCCAGTCGGCGACTCGCCAAAGAGGTCAGCGAGCCAGACTTGGACCGCCGTTGGACTCCTGGAATTTTGAAATTGGAGTTTGTAAAACTCGGCGAACCCAGGAGCAACTGGGCTAATTGCCGACCAAGTTGGCGATCATGACTTTGTCCGTCGATTAGACCCCCACATTAACTGGAGGTCTTGTAAAACTCGACGAAGTAAGTGCTCACTCGACGTGTCGCCGAGTGGGTCGGCAACAAGACTAATTTTGTCGAATGGGCGAGAACTGGATGGTTTTAAAGGCCAAAAATTCAAAAGTTCAAAATCTTTCGCATTCCCTCACTTTTTAACTTCCCAAACTCACACCCGCACTATATTTTCCCATATTTTTGCACTATTTCCATTTCTTAGTCATTGATTATGTGTTAGGAGTTGGATTTTTTGCCGCCTAGCTTTGCAAATCTCATTTCGGCATATAAGATTGGTTTTCCGAACCCCAAACTCGTATTGAGTGATTTTTACTCATTTGCAATTGTTCTTATCTTAGTGATGTGTGCTAGGCATCTTTGAATCATAATTGTGTGCTTGTATGCCTGTTTTAATTTAAATGTCTTGCCTGAAATGATTAATTGTTGATTTCCCGAATTTTTTGTGCTTAAAATTGATCAAAATCTTATTGGTTTGTGTTGTGTTGTTGTTGGATCTAGTCGGGTGAAGTCTAAGTAGCCCACATTTGTGCCAAATGACGTGCTTTGCCTAATGATGGAGCAGTTGCTGTCATTCTTAAGGTCTAAAGGCATCAAATGGCCAAATTTAGCCAAAGCGGGAGAAGTCTGAGTATCTCGGGGGCATGGGTGTAATGGGCCTAAGCTTAATTGAATGAGTGCATGTTTTGATTTTGTTTTTGGGGGTTGCGAGGTTGAATTTGGAAGTCATGGTTGAAAGTAGGCACGTTGGGTCGTTTGGCGAGCTGGGTCAAGCTCGCCGAACCACTCGGCGGTTCGCCGAATCCCCTTAGACCGCCTTTAATTTCTTGCTAAATTTGAGTTTGGGTTTTGTAAATTTCGGCGAGAAGCCTGAGTTCATCGAGTGCACTCGGCGACTGGCTGAATGTCTGTCTTGATCACCCTTTCTGACCCCCTAATCCCTAAAATGCACTGTACCTTTTGACGGGCTGGTCTTTGCTCGCTTACTCCTGTCTGCGATTCGCCGAATGGCCATTCCCATCACCAACATACCAATTTTTCTGGGAAATTTTGAGCCAATTCTTTCAGCGAACCCGATCTTGCTCGCCAAAGTGATTCGGCGACTCGCCGACCGATTCAGCCAGTCTATCTGCAATTTTGTTTGAACTATTTCTAACTTTCTATGATGTGTTTGCAGATATGGCTAGACCAAAAGTGGCTTGTAGAGATATGCTGCCCCGCAAGAGGGCCAAGGGAATAAAAATCAACGAGGATGCAGCTGCATCTAAGGCTAAGTCTAAGGCTACCAAACTTCCCACAACAGGTGGGAAAGGAAAAGGAAAGGGCAAGGCACCTGCACCTGCGTCACCGGAGGGCAACTGTGATAGTGACGGGATCTATGCCACTCGCCTCACCATTTTTGAGATTGAGGGTGAGCACTAGGATCCTCGAGCTACCACTTCTGAGCCTGAGGATGATGAGTTAATAGAAGCCTAGAGAGCAGAGCTGCGATGCAAAAGGATGAATGATCCGTCTAGGATCAGGACTCCCCAGGCCACTACTACTCCTCCTGCTCCAACACAGGCTGTGGTCCTAGCACCATTGGTACATGGCCCTCCCCCACGGTCTATGAACATGCTGAAGACTGAGAGGATGAGGAGCATTATAGAGGAGAAGCGACTGTCGACTGATGGCGTCATAGACAAGTATCCGGAGATCATGATTTCCTGAGGTCACACAAATTCCAGCTCTTCACTAAGCCTTGTGGCCCGTACATTCCAAATAGGGTCAGAGAATTCTATAGTGCCTACAGTGCGCTGGTGCCACAAGGGAAGAAGCTGGCAGCCAAATTTAAGACGGTTGACTATGTGGTCGTTAGGGGTAAACGGGTAAAGTGTTATAGTGATGCTATCAATGCAGTCCTGGAGTGTTCTACAGAAATAAAGGATGACTGTCAGTATTTGATAAGAACAAAGACTTTGGAGAATATGAAGAAATGGTTGGCTCCTCTAATATCTGATGGTGCTCCTAAGTGGCTTGAGGTTGGAGGACCTATTGAAAATAAAGACCTCAATATCGCATAAAGGTTATGGTTTGGCTTTATCAGTAGTACCATTATGCCATCCTAGAACGAGTCAATTCTTCGCCACGCCAAAGCTGCCTGTCTTGGTTTCATCATTGATATGACAAGGCTGAACTTGAGGATGATTATTTCACAGGAGATGGTCATGAGAGCCAAGCAGTGCCAGACTTCCCTCCCCTTTCCGATATTGATCACCGAGCTGTGCAGACGGGCTCGGGTGCCTAGCGATGAGAAGAAGGATGTGGAAGTGATTCCCACATCTTCCACTGACATCCGGAGAATTGAGGCATAATATTTGAAAGATGAGGCCGAGAAGAAGAAGGCAGCCCCGGTGGATACATCCCCGGTTGTTGATGTTCAGACATTACCTGCAGAGGTAGTATTGCCTACTTCAGCCTCTAGGCCTTCAAGTACATCTAGTGCTGCCCCTTCTGTTTCTCCAGTTCCTCTACTGCTTCCTTGCCTCCGAGATTTGGTACTGCTGTTGCTGGCCGACCCTCGCTCACCCAGGTTGCATTGCTACGGATGGGGCAACTGGCACATTTTGTCGATAGGCGTCCTTCTAGGATTGAGGCCACCATTCCTGGCATGATCGAGAGGGGCCTTGCTGCTACTGTGACACCCTTGAGTGCGGATATTGATGCCCTTGCTGCCCGGTTAGCGGTGTGTGAGAAAGGCCAAGGGGACACTGAGGAGGTGACGACTCTAAAGGCCGCTATTTCTGCACTGAGGAGAGATATGGACCAGCTGAATTCCACCGACATGTCGATGATTTTCGGGACAATGGAGATCCCTGACGTGCCAGTTGATCTAGATGTGCCTCCGGCCACCACCAGAGATAAGGTTCGAACTGAGGAAGGAGCTGCTGCCGAGTCTAAGGATGAGACCGATGAGAAGCTGCTTGTTGCTGATGAAGAGGCTTCTTATGAGGGTCTTACGGAGACTTAGGAGGCCATGGTAGATGCAGTTGTGCTGATCTCTTTGGCAGACACACCTTTGGTTGACTCCAGTGGAGCTGGTACTGTTGATGTGACTACGAGCACTAAGGCCCAAGTTCAGAGTGTTGCACCGAGCACTGATGGCCCGTCAAATGGAGTGACTACTGAAACAAGACTTCTCTTTACCTCCCTCTCTGATATTTCTATTGATGTTGTATTACTTTATTGCATTTGAGGACAAATTGCTTTTTGTTTGTGGTGGGTTGAGGTATTTCCATACCTACCTCTTGTGTTTATTGCTTTTGTGTGTACATTGAGTTTTGTGTTGTAAATTATGTTTTGGCACTGCTTTGTGGATGTTTGAGCTTGTGGCTCATTGTTTTTAATTGTAAATGATTTTTGGACCCTTCTGAAATTTTCTTTCCACCTCTTGTGTATTTAATTGTGGTTGTTCTTGTGCAAATTTGAGTGTCGATTGTTATTAATACCGATGACTTGAATGGTGCTCTCAATCAAACAAAAATGAATGTGTGGCTACAAAGAGACCAAATGAAGTTGCATAGGCAATATGTGAACTTTTTGCTTCTTATTGTGACTAGCCGGTTATGGAATTGAATCTCTTGTGATGAACATTGCACACTAGCGAAAGTGTGGAGTTTTGTTTGATATTAGTGCCAATGCCTTGTGTGATGAGCTTACCGTGAGCATTGTGTGATGACACCTAGAATTTACCCCGTTGGTGCGGTTGACTAAGTGATGCAAGCTGTTGAAATGATCTTAGGCAAAAATTGTAAAGAGTGAAACAATTTGACATTATACCTCTTTTGTGGCCTACCTTGTGAGTGTACTAACTTTGCTTGAACACCTTTTGAGCCTTAGCCTTTCCTTGGAAGAAACTTGATGAAATTGTGACCATACTTTATCCCTTCACCCATAATCCTCATGGAATGTGGTTTGTTCGAATAACCAACTTAGGCCAAAAGCCTAAGTTGGGGTGTGGTGAAAAGAGAAGGTAAATTAAGAAGTGCAAAGAAATCCCCTTTGACCCATGTTTTTGATAAAGATGAAACCCCTCCATACAAAAAAAAGAGAGAGAAAAAAAGAAAAGAAGAATGAAAAAGAAAAAGAATGAAAAAGTTTTGAAATAAAGTTGTGAAAGTACAAGAGAAATGGGGTATTCGATATTCCATGAGAAATTGAATAATGAGGTGAATTTTGAGCATGAATGAAAATGTTGAAGAAAAAGGGAGAAAAGTGTTGTTCATACCACATTTCATGAGGATAGCATGCACTGAGACTAAATGACCATACCTTTACAATTAGCCTCGTTACAAGCCTTGAAAAGACCTTTTTGATCTTGAGTGAGCTGAAACAAGTGTTGATTGGAAAATAAGGGCAAACCTATGTGTGGAGTCATGCATGTGTTTTTCTTTGTGAGTGTGAGAGTTGTTTTTGATTCCGGAACTATAAACTGTTGAACCATTGTATGTGAATATGGAATCATATTTTGTGTGAGGGTATTTGAGTACCTTTGTTGAGCTTGAACTTGCATTTGAAGCAAGTATTGTGAGCTTGAGAATCTTTGGTAACGGTGAATCACAACTTGAATCTTTAAGTGTACAATTTGATCCTTGCATGAGTAAGTTGAGTCTGGTCGTGTGCATTCATGATTGAGTCTTGTGTAGCACTGTTTGAGACATCCTTTTTGAACTGCTGAACTTGAGTTTTACTTGAGGACAAACAAAAGTTTAAGTTGGAGGTGTTGATGAGTCCTAGATTTGGACTCATTTATGGCTTTATTTATAATGATTTAGTGTCCTCAAATGCTTATTTTGTGCCAATAAATGATGAAAAACCCTTGATTTCTAGGTATATAGATTGAGGAACAAAGCCTGGACACTAATTTGCAAAAAGAAACAAGGCGAGGTGAAAGAAGGAAGAAAAGAGAGCCTGGTGATCGCCAAGTCCATTTGACGAGTCGTCGAGTGGCCATTTGACCGCCTAATGTTCCAGTGTGCCAAGCCCTGAAGGAAAAAATCAAGTTAGCGAGAAAAAAAGCAGTCGGAGGATCGCCGAGTGTCCGTTATGCAGTGTTGGATCGCCCAAAGTTACAAAACTTGAGGAAGCTGAAGACCAAGGTAGAAATGCAAGGATATTGACCAAAGGGCGGATCGGCGAGCCCGACTTACTGCACCGAATGGTCTTTCGCAACATATTTTTAGCGAATATAAATACGTTTTTGAACATTTAGTTTATATCTTTTTCATATCATATTATTTATTAGAGTAAGGTTTTAGTTTTGAACTCTAAGTATTGAGACAAGTTTTCCTTAGCTTTGAATAATTGAAGTTTTTCACTTTTGAGAAATTGAAAGTGGGTCTTTGAGATTCTTCAACTTTGACCATTGTAAGGACAAAATTAATCTTACCATTTGATGGAAACACAGTTTGGTAACAATTTTTATCTTTTTATGATATCTAGCTAAAACCCCAATTCTTAGGGTGTGATTATGTGATTATGGACTGATTTAGTTTATGGGTATTGCTAATTATTAGTCTAAATGTTGTTTAGAAGTGATTTCAATCAGTAATTGTGGTTTAAATTAAAGAATTATAGTTGCAAATGCAGTTCTACCTTCGTGTTTTTGGCTTGCTAGAGAGAGAGGTTTTAAAACCAAGATTATGGATTGATGGTCTGTGGGTATTGGGTTGTCATGGGTTTAGCTCTATAGAGTGAATCCTAAATCCTTTTCCACATATTCAGCTCGAGAGAGTGAATGGACTAAGGTGTAGGCTGTTCTTATTTTTCATGCTTGTCGATGTTCGAGAGAAATTGACTTGATTCGGGGTAAATTGTTCGAGAGAAAATTTACCTCCTCTATAGTCTAGCTTATTAACTTATTTACAGTTATTTCCTAACAATTGCAATTACCCATTTGTCTACATTAGCCTATAATCGAATCATATCCCAAGAACCCGTCTCATTATTGTTATTCCATATTAGTTGTTGCTGATGTAGTTGATAATTAAAACCAAAACCCCCTGTTATTTGACATTCGTGTCACCCCTTGATTTGAATTATGTTTTTATTTGTAAATGTCTATTCCTTTGGCTGATTTGAACATATTCGGACTTTTCTATTGAATCTTAAACACGTACCACTTCCTGTGGGATTCGACCCCAACTCATTTAGTTGGGTTATATATTGACTAACGATCGTTGACGCTTAGAATTGGTTGAAATGTATTTGATAGCGTTATTCAATCACTCACCCATAACGGTTGACACACACAACAATGCGGCCATATGCTCAGAATTCATACTCATCTGAGAGGTATAATACAAAGACACATATGAATAGGTAGAGCTTGGATCAAATAAGATCGAGGTGAGCTGATGGCGTAAAAGAATCATACATTTGATCACATTGTCCAATGCCTCAACATCTGCCCTCGCTAGAGCTGCTTATAAATGGCCTTGTTCGCCTTCTCCCTAGCCATTAGTGCTTCTACTTGACTTGCCTCCGCAGAGACCAGCCTGAATACCCTATTTTCCACTATGATGGTCCTGACCCTGACCTCAACCCCTAACTGGCGATGCTGTTGATGGAGCTTGTTGTAGAGCTAGAGCAATCCTCCTACGCATAGGGCAGTGTATGGCCCAATAATCTAACTCACTGCAGTTAAAACAACCCAGAGATGATATGCTCCAAGAAGAACGACCACCACAACCTGAAGCAATAGCCTGGGACCCATGCCTCTAGCTAGATCTAACCTCACTCTGGCTATACCGATCACCTTTTGAACTCTGCAATGACGCCTGAATAGGCCGACTGGGTTGACCCTGCTAAAAGCACTGCCAAGTTCTATCATGTGCATCTCTGGCCCTTGAATGGGGCCCACTGTAGCTACATCTATATCTAGCTCTCTTTTCGCTGCCCCCTTGGGACTCACGACAGAGCTGCTTAATAGTGCGGGCATGATCAATAACATCTAAAAATTAGCAAACCATATAGACAATAAACTGAGTCTTAACTTTGGAGCTGCAACCTCAATCCATAAACAAAACACCAAACTCTCTCCTCCTCAATAGGTAGAATCATGGTAGCATGGTAGGAGAGCTCTTGAAATCTTGCCTCGTACTCAGACACGGTCATAGAAACCTGCTCCAACCTGGAGAGCTGATTATTGAGATGATCTCTAACGATGCGAGGGATGAACCTGGCCAAGAAGCCCTTAGAAAATTAAGTCTAGAAGACCAGAAAAGACCCAAATGGTCTGGTTCGAATAAAGGTATGCCACATCTGGCTGGGCACCCTAGATTGATTGTCACCTTTTCTAGCTGGGCTAGGAGTTGACTTGTTTCTTGGTTCATGGTTACTTAGGCTGGGAGTTTGGCTAATGTTCCTGGATTTGGATTTGGGTTACTTTTTATTTTGGTAGTCTTAGTTATTCTATGTACATGTCAGGCTTATAGGATCCATCTGGTTGTTATTTAAACTTGCACACAAGTGTATCTTTTGGGCTTATGAGGTCTAGTTAGGTTTAATTTAGTTGTACTTAGATTTACTTTTGGTATGCTCATGTGATTTATTTTCATATCTGCTTTGACCTCTGTTGTGTCTAGATTCTATCTTTTCTGAATATCTTTACCTTTCTTGCTCAATCGACCTATGATGCCTATTGAGTACCTTTGTTTTGGTAGTTATGTGACACTCTGCATCTTTTCGTGATGCAAGTCTTAGTACCAGCTACAAACGGTGATTGTTCGTGCCATCTTTTGTAGCTTGTGGATATCAGAGATGACGGTGAGGACTTTGCGTCCTGGATCAGTCTGTCTCCTTCTGGATATATGTTAGCTAGTCTTTCTCTTGCGATAAATTTTTGTGGTCCTTTTTTGGGACTTGTATTTTTTATATAAGAGAACTATGCACTCATGACTTCTAGGTTCTGGGAGGGTTTCTATTGTATATAGTGTTAGTTTGTTCCTATTTTTATCTTTCCTTGTTGTTAGTGTCATCTTCTATTTAATTCTACTATTGTACCCATTACTTGTTGTTCTGGGTTATCGATTGGCTTACCTATGGGTGAGAGTTGGTGCCATCACGACTCGAGGAATCGGGTTGTGACAAATTAGTTATTGAGTTATGTATCATATAGATATTGATTGGATCATCATTATTTGTTACTTTTATACCTCTTTATTTGTCTTTATCTAAACATTTACTTGTCGAGTTATTAATATATTATTTGTACTATTAAAGCTTGTTTTCTAGTTATTTTAAAATAGTTAGTAAATTATGTTAATCTTCGTATTAATATTGACAAGGACTGTTAAAAGGTTTTAATTAATTTTAACTTGAGACTTTTATATAGTTTCAATATATCGTTCTAATTAATTATTTTTGTTCATTTTCCTTCTGTTTTAAGGCAAATTCAGATTATATTTATAGTATTCAACATTTATTTTTTCGATGATGTATATGGTTTATTAAGACATTGATTGAGGATAAGACGGTAAAATTAAGTTTCACCGCATCAAGTGGGTAAGGCATCGAGTTAAAGTCTCTATGCATCAGGATAATAATATGTTGGGTTCAAGTCCCATTGATTTATGAGTTAAGGCTTGTTTATAAGGATAAGACGTTGGGCTTAATTAAGTCGTAACACACCATAGTGATGATAGGATGATGATTAAGGCAAGATAATATACTTTTGACTAAAAGTTAGCAAATCTGCCCAATTGATTTACC
>JAJOOF010006147.1:0-15232 GCA_029582545.1 Solanum lignicaule
CCCCCCCCCCCCCCTCTGCGACGCCATATCTTACCATGTATAAAGCACTGTGCAACATACTTGCTCTTTGCATAAACATTCTCGATTTTTTCCGGAGCTACATATTCTCCCTGTGCCAACTTGAAAATATTTTTCTTCCTGCCAATAAATAGCAAAAGATAAAGACTTTCTACAAGCAGCCACTGACCTCCATATACCATGCAATTCAGTAAAGTGGATTATAGTTACAAAGAAGCAACCTTATTTATTCTCCATGTTCAAGGAACATAAATTAGATTGCAACAAAGGAAGAAAAACCACTTCACAATACCTCTATGAATCCTAAGGATCGTTCTAATAATTCCAAGGCAAGTACTATTAGCTATCCTCTCACCTATCAATTATCTTTAAGCGCCCCCCAGGTAGCCACACTCCAATATCTCCGGTGTGAAGCCATCCATCTTTGTCAATCATTTCTTGCCTGAACAATGTGATTGGATAATTTCAAAATTTAACTTGGACGTGTCCCTGCTTATATGCAAACTACAAAAGGGTGAATAAGTTAAAGAAATGCCCTTACGTCTGTACTTCATCCTTGTAGTATCCCTGGAACACTATAGGGCCTCTTACACAAATCTCACCACGGGGATAAGGCTGATCTTCATATGTATAGTTCATTTCAGGGACATCAACAAGCTTTATTTCTAAAACATGAAAACATAATTAGTCCTTGTCCGGTCATAAGACAAATGGAAAAAGTACTTGCTTGGAGTCGTACTAACCACATGCAGGATTAGGAGAGCCCACATGACCAGATAAGATATCACTCTGATCCATGTTACTTATAGTACAGGAAGTTTCGGTCATTCCATACCCTTCTATAACTTGACAACCAAAGCATCTGAACAATAAAACTGCTTAGCTCATTTCACACAAGAAAAGTATCTGGTCTCAGTTTATGTTCATAAGTTGATCATAATTGGAGAAATTTGATGAAGTTAAGCATGTTCAACTCACACCCGCAAAAAGTCCATTACATCAGGAGATAATGGTGAAGCTCCTGAGACCATATAGCGAACTCTTCCTCCTAGCCTTGATTTTATTTTGTTGAATACCAATCTATCCCAAAATGGGGATGGATTCTTTCCTGGAAAAGTAAATGTGAATCTATATACATCACAGCAAAGAGAGATGTGTCTTCCTTCTCTTCATAAGTTAATCCTACTAGAAATGCAAGAGAGGTTAAACCTACAGAGCTGTTTGGAAGGTCAAGACTATTAATTAAAACTGCACCAAAGGCGCAATCCAACTAAAAAGCATCAAAACTGAAAGCACCCTGACATGAAAGCACAAATTGTTATCTTGCAAGCTAGCTAGAGAAAATATAAGCCACCCCCCATTCCCAACCTCATAAACAAAGACCTTAATACCACCAAATGAGCAGTATTACAGGAACAGAAAGCAGCTTTCCTGTCCGTTAAAGTACTTTACTTTCTCATTTTCCCTTTTCTTAAAATAGTCAACAGGTGAGTCTTCAGTTCACAGCAAAGTTTTCCAAGTTCCCACCTTTTTTTATCCCCTTAAGTAGCTTCCCTACCCAAACAAAAAGGCACAGGAGTTTGATTCTTCCCCACTTTTCTGTTATTTTCCTTTCCTCTGTTCCCTTGTTTTTCATTTTATTTTATCGAGTATGAAGACATGAAATGAGTTTAAATGAAAGTGGGATTCATATGAACGACCCCAACTTGTTTGGAACTAAGGTATGGTTGTTTGTTCCCTTTTCCCATCTTACCCAGAAGAGGGAAATGAATTTACAGATAAGGAGATGTCAAGAGTCCATATTAAAGAGCTGCTTCCAAGGTATTTGAACTTCATACATTTACAAAATCAATGAAGTAGTAAAGGGCTAATTCGTATAGAATAACACATCAGCATCAAAACAAAACTTATCAAGAAGCATTATGATTAAAAAAGAACTACCTCACTTGTGTAATTGAGGGCTGAAGCATTCAGTACAATCTGCCTAGATCATAGTGTTTCATTTTTAGAAAGTTGTGGCTATGTCATCCTACAAGTGGTTTAACATGAATCCACTGACCTATCACTTTGGTAACAGCTGCTAAATTGATTTCGAGAGATACTAGATGTGGACGGTGGACTTGGTAAAGGGACTGACTGCAGATCAAGCTACAAATTGTAAAGAAATGGGTCTTGGGCCTAACTCAATCCCAAATCTAGATTGTGAGGGGAGGACTGCCCAAGTCCATATAAGGAGTCAAAATTCACCACATCCCACCCGATGTGTGACTTAACACCCCGCTTCAGACCCAGGACAGAACATCTGGAGTGTAGACAATTTAATATTGGAGCCCAACATGGTAAATCATAAATTGGGAAGAGTCTGACTCTGATACCAAGTCCATACAAGGAGTCCAAATTCACCATATCCCACTAATGTAAAACTTAACACAAATAGTTGTTGAAGCTTCATCTTCAGCTGACACAGGGCCAAACCCATGCAAGCACATGTAGCATACTGTTGAAACTCTTACCAAATTTAATAGTCCAAACCCATGAGAAATGAAAAAATTACCAGTCCTAAGTTAGAACATGCAGTAATCATGTTTCGAGAAATTTCACACAACCGAAACACATTTTTGTCAGCTTTAATCAGTATTATCTGTGTAATGCTGCTGCACTGTCAAAAGCTAACTGAAAAAGGTTCTTGTCACTTCACATAATGAAAAAATGATTCTTGTCAATTGTGAGACAATTAGCAATTCAACAGGACATTAAACATATGTTGGAACATAATAGAAACAAAGTGTATCTTAACTTCCGTATGCACCGATCTCCATGCTAATAGACCTCTATGGGAACAATCTTAAATCCTAAAGAAACATTATATGATGCAACCATGATAAATAGAGGTCCAAGGTGCACAGGTGCATCCATCTATTACTCGATAGAGGTAAAGTTACCTCACCATTAAAAATTGCTTGCTTCTTAGCATTATAAGCAGCATTAAATATTTTCTCTCTCAGAGAACCAGATGTCTTCACAACATTCATAATGCTGCAAAAGGAAACATCTAAGTTAATTGAGGATCACATAAAATTAAAATTACAACAAATAGCAAATCAGCATCAACAGTCAATTACCTGGCATATAATTTATTGTATAACCGAGGAACGCTGCAAAAGACGGTGGGCCTTAATACAGCCATATCATCCACTAGTTTCAGATTATCCTGAATGTATAGTAAAGTTAAACAAAGTATTTCCTTAGAGAAGTGTGAAGACATTGCTTAGAATATTGTAAACAATTGATTCTCAAGACTTACTATTTTTTATCCAAATAATATCTCCTAAATGTCATTATGCAAAAAATAAAACCTCTTACCTTTAGGAGGTGCACATTTTCCCTCCATCAACTTAAGTTTATAACTTGTCCTTAATAATTTTGTGAAAAATCTCCCCCCTTGAAAGTAGAAACACAAATACAGCCCTTACTTCATTTCTTTTACATTTCCCTTTTTGTTTTTCTCCTTTTTCACCACTTTCATACTACCAAGCTACTTCACTGGGCACGGTGAACAAGACAAAGGGAGAAATAAAAAGAGAAAAATTAGACAACAGGGTGGAAAAGAATAAGGACAAGGAGGGATGTGGATATTCAGGTGAAGAAGAAACAAAAGTAGCAGTAACCAGCAGGGAAGTTAATGGAAA
This sequence comes from Solanum lignicaule, assembly GCA_029582545.1. Taxonomy (NCBI): domain Eukaryota; kingdom Viridiplantae; phylum Streptophyta; class Magnoliopsida; order Solanales; family Solanaceae; genus Solanum; species Solanum lignicaule. Next base: position 3,708 of record JAJOOF010006147.1, read on the forward strand.
GTTGTTGTTGGCGAAGAAGCAAGAGGAAGATGAAGGGAAGGCCTTAAGAGGATATGATCAGGCAGGGAGAAGAGTAAGACATAGAGTTATTGCAACAGGAAAGGGGAGATTGGGACAAGGAGGAGAAGGATAGGGGAATTCACTTTCTGGTGCAATGGTAGTAGAAGGAAAGAAGAACAAAACAACAGAGACAAAAAGGGGAAAAATAAACTAAACAAGTTCAGAATAAAAGAAAAAAATTAAGATACATAGAATTTTCCATTTTTCCCGAGGGATACTTGCAACAGCATGCCCAAATGGATAGTCCAAAAACTTTAAAAAGTTTGAGGAGGAAAATGCTATAAAGTTTAATTAAAGCTGGTAACTCCCGACTTCATTAAGGTTTAAGGCACTTTATTTTCCTTTACTTTTATAGTCCTATTTCTTTGATTTCACAAGTATGCAGTATTCCTTAAGAAGGAATTCAGAAATTAGAAACAAAAAGGAGCAGAAAGGATGACAAAGGGCAAACTAAGTAGCAAATATCATGATCGGTAAAAATGAAACGAATCTGTAACAAGCAATTCACGTTATCTATATAAGTTAAATCTCTTGCACAGTGATATCATTGACTTACAACCTACAAATTCACATATTTATTCCAGCAATGAACAGCTTTATGCTTTTCCAATATCCTCCAATGGTTGTATTTCATGTTTTCAAGCCATTGTTTGAAAAAATTAAGTCACAAAAATTACAGATAGATTTGGACGAATCCGAGCTAGAATAATCCTTAGACTTGACAGATACGGTTCATGAAAGGACTGCTAAAAGAAAATCCAGAAAGTACTCTATGTTAAGTCTCATACTCCCTGATAGAATCCAGAAGCTCCTCCAAAATAGACCAGCAATACTTGGGTAGCCCTCTCAAATATATGTGCCAGCGGAAGATATGAGATGTAACTATTAAATTTAAGATAAAAGTTTCAGAAAAATCTACAGTTTTCATTTGAAAGTTTCAACTGAATGTAAGAGATGTTTAGCTCCTGAACTTTCAATAAAAAAAGTGATTCATGCAGATATTTGGGCTATTATAATCACTAGTACTCACATATCTGAAGAGTATAGATTGATGCCAATACTCGTACCAGCAACATTTGCAATCAGGTTTCCATGGGTCAAAACAGCACCCTATCAGTTAGATAAAAGAAATGCAAGTTGCTTCAATTCTGGAAAGCAATAACATTTAGAATTGAGTATATAATATTCTGCTGTACCTTTGGGGTCCCAGTTGTACCACTCGTATAGCATATCGTAGCAACAGTCTCAGGTTTTGGTGGGCAAAAGGGCTGAAGATTGCTGAGACCCTGAAAGAAAATCATTAACTAATACTATGAAACCTTAACAATCAAGTAGTGAAGTACAAATACATTAGTAGGCATTTTCAGTGCTGCTAGTGAAATTACACTTATCGATATATCTCTTGCAACTCCACCCATGTCATTAACTGAGATATGTGAAAGATCAGATGCAGCACAAAGCTACCATACGTACTATGTTCACATCTCTGCATCTTCTCACTCCTACTAGGCACAAAATCTAAAACTCTCATACCATAAAAATACGACTTCGAGTATATATAATCACCTGACTAAGTAGTGTTGAATATGATATGATCTCCACTCCAGATGACGGTGGAAGTGATGGAATTCTCCCATCTACTGCTCCAACTACCTACACCATACCCAAGCCAGATGAGGACAGATGAATTGCAGATCGGCAACATCATAGTTATGCACCACTTCAATCACCATAAAGAGACAGCGTTGCATACCACAATTAAATGCAGCGAAGGAATCTCCGATACGAAGCTAAGCAACTGCAATTTGAAGAGTAATCCCATAAATAAGAACCTCAACAGTGACTTCAAGGAAAGCAGTGTAGAGAAGAGAAAGGTCTATCACGTACATCTCTTTCTATTTCTCTGCATTTAAAGTTTGCCAAATTCCAGGATGTTGATGTTTTTTAAGTTTTTTAAAATATATAATCCACCTATGACGGTGGAAAGTTAGGCTCTTTTATTAAATCAATGGTCAGGAAGAACATAAACAAAATATGGCCAGTAGAAAGTAGATCCAAAACATCAGATTCTCAATCCAAATGCGACAATTATAGCAAGTAAACAGTGTTCCAATATTCTGTCTGCAAATGAACAGTTAACCTCAAAAATGGTCTAAAGCCTATATTGGTAACTGCTTGATTCTTCCACTTCCATGTCACCTCAACAGAACTTGCAAGTAAACTCACATGATTTAATGTTTCTGGCACACAAAATATAGCTTCAATTGCTGCATGGTTTGCAATATATTTTACAGCTTCTGGACCTACAAATTTCATAGCTTAGGACTTTTAGCAACATTGGTAAGATATTAAATGATTTTTTTTTTTGATAATGTCTGAAGACCAACCAAGAGTATCGTATAAAGGAACAGAAATAAATGAATACGCAGAGCAGGCATGGTCGACTATCAGCCATTCTGGTCGGTTGATAAAATATAAACCAACACAAGATCCCTGTCAAGAAGTGAAGGAATCAAAATGATCAGTATATAAACAGAAAACATTCACTTCCTTTAGTTTTTCCTAAAAATGAGAACAAGTAAATTTCGAAAGAGAACAGAAGTTCCAAATTGGTTTAAGAAGTTGATAAAGTAAGTTGCCTTTGGAATCTGATGACAAACTAGTGCAGAACCTATTGCTGACCGTGCAGTATCTGCCTCCTTGTATGTCATCCATTTGTACCTGCAGAGTATGTTACATTGGATGAGTATGCCTTGAAGATAAATCATAAGCTCAATTACAAGCTTCCAGTGGCTAACATACTCTCCTACTGTTCCATCTTCTTGAACTCGTGATCCCAAGTAATTGCAGTCTGGAAACGCCTCAACCGATCGTCTAACCAGACAAACAAATCAAAACAAAAAAGATGAAAAACAATTCAAATTGTGGTGAATTTTCATGAAAATAAAAGGAAAATGGGGAGTCAATCAGGCAAGTTTGGTTGCTCACACAAAATTGTCATGTAAGGTACCAATTTCAGGATGATCTGCAAATCTACTAATAAGCTTCACCGGAGAGCGAGCAGATCTGGATTTAAAATAATTCGAGCTCAGTAGTGTGTCGAATACATGAAGAGTTTGAACTAACTGTTCTGACCCGTACACATTCCATTTTCCTGTCTTCAGTTCCTCAGGGAGCGCATTACTAAATCCTTGCTCTGGTGACAGTTCAATAATTAGCAAAGAAACCAATGGAGAGGAGATAGATAGATAGAGAAACAGAAAATAGGGTAGTCTGATCACCAAGTAATAAGCTGAAACAAACATGCTAGCAATGAGTAAAATGGAGGTAAGACCAACATGTAGAGGATTAGTGTAATACGAAATCAGTAAATCCAACAAATAGCTGAACATTCGACTTACATTATCAGGCTGCATGCAGATGTTCTCCAAATTTATACCTGGTATGGATCTAGTATGATATAAGGAAGCAAAGTAAGATGTAAACTACTTTTAAAGGACCATTTGCTATCTATTTAGTTTTGTTTGGCTTGGGGACGGGGAAGCTCTTTAGCTTTCCCTAGGGAGTTGGAAAAGCAAGACTAGGTACCAAGATATCTGGGATAACAGTTGGAATTATCCAGATATAGCAGTATGTCCTTTTTCAACGCTGCCTAGTTGACAAAAAGAGGAGAATTTAACCAAATACAAGCTAGGTAGATGTCAGGCATGGTTCTATAGGTCAGCTTTCCTCATGTCCTAAATGACAAACCAAACAACAATTATTAGGAGAAAGGATTTACTCTTCATAGTTGGTACTACAAAGAATACAGATAGTTTTTGGGTCTCTATTCAGGTACCTAACATGCAAAGGATCATTTTCTTCAAGACTCATAGTGCTACTCATTATCTCCTCTATTCATAGACACTTCGATTCAGCCCTGATAATGATCAAGTACATTGGTTGGAAATGTGAATCTTCTGATCATCAATGTTCACCCCCCACCCCCACCCCCCAAATCTACACAGCTGTAGAACAAATCAAACCTGCATATGTTAAATTCGGACTTTATGTTGATCGATTATAGCCTAAAAGGATAGTGATGTGGCACATTGTAAATGGCTTAAATCCTGATTATGTTTGTGGATGATTTGAGACTCAATACAATACACAATTGGCCTATTGATGTTAGGCCCTCTCTACAACTACAAACCAACCTTCCTTCCCCATTTTGTTGAGCTATTCGAAGAGACCTCGGTAATCGGTGGAAGTGAAAGTTGATCTCAGATTTAAACGCGGATACAACTCATGCTAAACATGGAGTTGAAGAGTATGTGTATGTTAATCTCAACTATAGATTGCAATTTTTTTGTTATATCCAAAATCTTTTAATGATTAATTTGATCTTACAGAGATTTAGCTTGTTTTATTTTCCCATATATAGTCAGTTAGTTACACAAGAGAAAAAGTGCACCTGAAGAACTATCTTCTTCTTTTTCTTCTCTTTTCAGTTGAATGCTACTTAAGAAATTGAATTTTCAAAGAATGTATATACAGCTGCATTCTCATTTAAGAAAAGTGGGTGAGCAAGAATACCGAAGAAGAACTCACCGGCGGCATTTCTACGGCAGAGAAGTGACGGCTGCTCTTGTTCAACGGCGGCGGCGGCGGTGGAAGTGAGGTGGTTGCGAATAGTTCGAAAACGACGTTCAGCTTCGGAATCCATCAGTTGAAACGACGTCACTGTGATTGTATGTACTGTTTTGCCACCTAAATTCAACTACAAATGCATGTTACTGTTACACAAGGAATGACATCAATGTGCAACTTCAATACACTGCACAAGTGTAAATATAATACGTAGTTATTTTAATTGTAATTTAAAGTTTATTGTTGTAATCTTTTAAAATTTATTTGATCAAAGGTCATGTGTCAAAATAAATGGCATATCTATCTCAATTAAATGCCGATAAAAATGTGTCACATGTACAAGTGGTGTGTTTCGACCAATCAAATTTAAAAATATCGTCATGTCACTTAAATTTGATTGGCCGAAAGAAACTAATTTTTATCACTATTCCTTCGCTATGTCATCACTTAAAAGTTAAATCTGATTGGCCAGAGAGAAGCATATTCTCATCATAACTGTTCTGTTCTATGTATAACTATAAATAGGGGTCCACATAATTCAGAAAGCACATCAAACATATGTCAAGAAGCCAGAGAAAGCTTGTGGGATCAAACGCCACATATTTCTAATTTTATTGTTTACTAATTCTGGCACGCCAATGAGATCAAATTTCTCCTTCATCTCCTCTCTCGGTACAAATCAAATCTTTGAATCTGAAAGCCACAAAATCGCAAAGTTGGAAGAATGATCCATACTTCAAGTCTCGTCTTTGAGTTTCATCAAGTCTACACTCCGACAAGCTTTAAAGTCGGGGACATTTGTAGACATTGAAAATTTATGGAACTCTGAAAGACGTGTCCAATTCTAGTTGGGCTCTACAAGATGTATTCGATTCTAGGAGGCTACTCTATCTTAAACCCTTAAAAAGAAATCTTGAACATTCCGTTAAATCTTTAGATATTCATAAAGAGATAAAAATATATTAGACTCTTCTTGATAATCAAATACTTCAAGAAGATCCAGAAATCCTAGCATGGAGAAATCTTAAGAGAGAAGAAACAAGAGAGGAACAAAATTGTACCCATAATATAATTTTATCAATAATAATCTTGTTTCTTCAAATTTTATTTATGGTCAATTTATTTTCCATATGTTTGATATTTGTTGCAAACAATTGTATTGTTAAATTTATGTTAGGTTGCTATGAAAAAGTTTTATTTTATGTGATGATATTTGGTGTGATTATGTTATTATTTTATTTTTATCTCTTTTTTTTTTCTTCTGATGATCATGGTGTCCAGCTTTCATACATCTTGACTAATTCCATGTGATACTTACCACCTTTCACTAGCAACATGCATGTATCACATAACTCTATCCACAGTAGCGTACGGAAATTTTTTCTAAGCGGTGTCACCATTAAAGGAACAAGAATGGCTCAAGAAGAAAATCAATGAAGGTTTTGCTTTAGGCCTCCAAATATTTGACGCAACTTTATGAAAAAATATTTTTCTTAAAAATATAAAATTTTGATTAATTTAAAAAAAAATTAAAAAATTGTCTACTCTTTTAATTAATAAATTTAAATTTTAAATTAAATCATTCACATCTTCATTTTATTAAATAAAGTTTTATACAACATTATTCAACATGAAATTGCGTTGCAAATACATGATTAACATCTTTAAAAAAAAAAAGGAACATATGACCTTGTTGGAATGGATCTTGTTGAAGATATGATCTCCCTGAATGGACCTTGTTGAAGATATGATCTCCCTATTGCATCATGATCATTTAGATGATATTTTCAAATAGGTAATTTTTCCATAAATGGGCGATGAACTTAAATCAATTCCTTCACTTCGTAGATAGTTTTTTTTTGACTCATTAGCTTGTTATTCCAAGTCAGTTGAATAAGCTTGAGTCGTTAAAATTGGCTTTGAACGATTGTAATTTTTTTTAGAATAATACCTCTCTATTAAATTTAGACTAATTTAGACATGTAACCTACACATTAGTAATTGAGTAATACCTCTCTATTAAATTTAGACTTATATGATGTAATCTGCACATTAGTAATTGAGGATCAAATAATAGAGGGCGGACAATTGTAATCAATTTAATGAATTCTAAATTATTTCATTGTAACAAGCAGTAAAAAATAAAATTATTATTATGAACAAATAAAAAAAAATCAAGCACATAATAAAAATAATAGAATAGCAAAAAAATACTAACATGATGTGGAGATTTAAGATGCGAAATAACAATGATTGATGAACAAGAACGGGAGAAAATTGAACAAACCCACAAGTCACAAATATACAAATACAAGGATTTAAGGAGTCTAACACTATTTTTATTTAACTATAATGCTAATTGATAAAGGACTCAAAGATTTTGAGTTTTATTTTAATTCTAAAAATAAAAAAAAGTAGTTAGATTTTGAATGAATTAGGGTGGGTCGGTAGGTTTTTAATGAAAGGGACCTATTGTTTTGAATTTAAAACAAAAATTTAATAAATTTAAGAAAAGAAAAAAAAACGTGAAAAAAAACAAAAAAAGCATGAATAAAAACGGAGAAAAAAAGAAACAACCCCGTAGGTAATCGAACACGAGACATTGCACCATACCTGCAACGCCTCTGCCATTTAAGCTGGGAACATTCTATTACAAACAGTGTCCTTTCAATTCTTTTACCGTTATATTTTTTTTTATTTTTTTTTATATAGGTATATTCCGTAAAAAAAATTGACGAAGCCGTGTCACATGACACACCTTAGGTATAGGTAAATCTGCCCCTATCTATCCACCAAGGCTAGGTCAGATAGAAAGAATCACCTACGGTTCTTTTCTCATTTTTTCTTTACTTATTATTTAGTATATCTTATTTTATATTTTTACCTTTTTAAATTTTATTTTATAGTATCTCTACCTCAACTTTTCTTTTAGATTTATCCTACAAATTTGCTTGTGTGACATCATGTAACAATCGAAAATGATATAATCTTCCAAACACTATATTCATTAAATACAACAAAAACAACATAAGATGATATATTATGAAGCAATATGTCCAACCTGCATCTGAACAAAAACAACATAAGATGATATATTATGAAGCAATATGTCCAACCTGCCTCTGAACAAAAACAACATAAGATGATATATTATGAAGCAATATGTCCAACCTGCATTCGAACAAAGTGTTAAGAAATATTAATTATGAGGGGTTTTAATTATTTTATCCTTAGTTGGTATTTGAAAAATCATAATATCATATCATAATTAAAGTGCTTGCAGTCTTCGAAAACAGTTATTATCAAGAATAAAAGGGGGAGGGGAGGGGAATTAATTTTTTTTCTTATATACGGTTAAGTGAATAACATAAAATAAGATGTATAACATGTTGTATAACATAACAAGTTCAAATATGGGAAAGCACTACTTAATTGTGTAAAAAAATTTAACAATTTTCAATTTGTGTTAATTAAGCTAAGTCATGGGTATAATATATGTGCGTTTGTATTGAAATGTCTTAAGGGTTTGTTTGATATGCGAAATGAGATAACCAATAATAAAATAAGTAGGATGGGATAATTAGTTTCTAACTGTTCATGATTTCATGCAACAAATTTACTATTAAGGCTAAAACTTTGCTCAATTGAATTAATTTGCAATTATTGAATGTCGATTTCTCATAAGGCAGATGCTATATGGTGATGAGAATATAAAGTATAGAGTCCATTAGTTAGTTGTGTACAGTAAAGTTAGTTATGCACAATAAAGTTAGTAGAGAATCAGTTAGTTAGTGTCAAGTTGTTGGTTAGTTAATTTCCAACTGTATTATGTTAGTGATCGTATATGTAGAGTCACATTGTAATGTTTACTCTCTAATTCACTTTCAATACAAACATAATTTTTCTCTCTCAATTCAGTTACTCTCCAGTCGAGTTGATCTCCATTAACAGATGAATGAAGCTGATCAATGGTGTTAGTTTTATCATGGTATCAGAGCTCGGTTGATTGATCGTAGTTCTTCTTTTCAAAATCGTTTCGTAAGCTTCTCCTCCACATTTGCAGAAACTCTTCTGTGTTGCTTTCGATTAGCTGTTTGAGGGTTTGTGTTGTGAATTCTCTGTTTCTGTCAATTTTGATTTCCTTATTGAGGAATTGTGCTGTGAATTTTCTGTTTCTGTCAATTTTTTTATTTCGTGTTTGGGGATTATCTTTTCTGGTTGTTTTCGTGTTGAATTTCCTCACAAATACTCGAACACCATAGTTGATACCCAAACTGATATTCAAACTGATTCCACTTCTGGTTCGACTATAGTTCGATTGGACTGTACTAGTCCTTTTTACCTGCATCCCTCAGAGAGTGCAGGATCCTCTCTTTTACCTGGAGTTTTTAATGGTACTGGTTATAGATCTTGGCGAAGGGCTATTCTCAGAGCTCTCTCAGTCAAGAGCAAGACAAGATTTATTAACGGAGTAATTGTGAGACCTGCTCCTACTAACCCTAATTTCATGCAATGGGAGAGATGTGACGACATGGTCACATCTTGGATCTTAAATTCCTTGTCCCCAGAATTGCGCGATAGCTTGCAGTACGTGAATAATGCCAAGGAACTCTGGGCAGAGTTGGAAGAAAGGTATGATCAACCAAAAGGTGCAAATTATATCAATTGCCGAAGGAAATCAATGAACTTGTCCAAGGCATTCTAGACATCACTAGGTATTACACAACAATGAAGAAGTTGTGGGAGGAGATGAGCACTATTGATGTCAATTCTCAATGCACTTGTGGGGGTAAAAACAAACTGCACAAGGTTGAACAAGACATAAGACTGATACACATTCTAATGGGGTTAAATGAGATGTATATGACTGTCAAAGGCAGTATTCTCATGATGAGCACTCTTCCTAGCATGGCTCAAGCCTTTGCCATTTTATGCCAAGAGGAAAAACAAAGAGAGATGAAGCCTCATAATCATACAACTTTGAATTCTACCTCTCTTAATGCCTATGGACAGACCAACAACAGTGCAGGTTACAAAGGGCTCAGGACAAACTACAGTTTATCTAGAGGAGCTGGAACCAGTTCTGGGAATACAAACAACAACACCGTGTTTAGAGGCAATTCCAGTACCAACAGGTCTTCTCTATTTTGTGACTATTGTAAGAAATCAAGACACACAAGGGATATATGTTACAAGCTTCATGGATATCCATCCAATCCAAGGTTCCAAAAGGGAAAATGCATAAGTTCTGCAACAAATATATGTGCCTATGATATGAATGCACATCAAGCTGAGGAAGAACCTGAAATAGGGAAGTATATGCCATTGAACCTATCCAAAGACCAGTATGAACAACTATTCAACATCTTGGGAACTCTACAAGCTGGAAATGAAGCCTCAAATTCAGACAACTCAGACATCATGCTGAATGGAGCTGTGAACTTGGCAGGTACACTTGTTTGTTATTCCTCTATCACTGATATATATGATCTTTCTTGTAAATATGTTAAACTGACTGTTGGCTCTTGGATCATAGATTCAGGAGCATCACATCATATGACCTATGATAAAACCACTCTCACAAACATTAGATCACTTTCATATCCCTTCTTAATTTCACTCCCAAATGGTTACAAGGTTAAAGTGACTGAAATTGGTGATGTTTGTTTAAATCCAGCCTTGAATCTGAGCAAAGTATTATTTGTACGTAGCTTCAAGTTTAATCTCATTTATGTTCATTGTTTAGCACTACAACTCAATGAAGTAGTCAGTTTTGACAAATTTTCTTGTTTGCTGCAGGGCCTATCTCTGAAGAGCCCTCTGGAACTTGGTAAATCCAAGAATGGCCTGTACTTATTGTGTCATAAATGCCACAATTGTTATCCATCTGCTGAGAAAAAGTCACCTCATGCTAATTGTCATCTTGTCTCTAAAGTGTACACTGCATCTTCTGTAAAATAATCTCCCATTTTTGCTATGAATAAAGAAGATTGTAATATTGTTCCTTCTTCTAGTTTTACTGATACTTGTCCTTCATTTGCTTAATGTCTCTAGTCACACTCATGATGATGAACTTTTATGGTATGCTAGATTAGGACATGTACCTTTTGTAAAAATGAAAAGTATCTCAGTCATACCTGTGAATTTTTCTCCCAAACAGCCTTTTACATGCACTATATGCCCTATGGCTAGGCAAACTAGGATGCCCTCTCCAGAAAGCACCACCACCACCACCACAATTTTTGAGTTGCTCCATGTTGACCTATGGGGACCATACCACATTCCCACTCATGATGGTTATCATTATTTTCTCACCATGGTGGATGACCACATTAAGTCCACTTGGACACAATTACTAAGATGCAAAAGTAATGCTCTCCAAACTATCAAAGCTTTCATATCTCTCATAGAAAACCAATTCCAAACCAAGTTGAAATCTATAAGATCTGACAATGGGTTAGAGTTCACCTCAGCTGAAGCCACATGTTTCTTCTAAATCAAAGGTATCATACACCAAAGAACTTGTCCATATACACTTAAACAAAATGGTGTGGTAGAAAGGAAATATAAATACCTACTTGAAATAGCAAGGGCACTTTTATTTCAATCAAAACTGCATATGAGATACTGGGGAGAATATGTATTGATTGCCACATACATAATACTCCCTCCGTTTCACAAAGAATGACCTGGTCTGACTTGACACGGAGTTTAAGTAAATAAAGAAGACTTTTGAATCTTGTGGTCCTAAATTAAAGTTATGTCAAATGTACAAAATTGTCCTTAATCTTGTGGTCTTAAACATGCCACGTGGAAAGCAAAAAGTAAAATGTTAC
>JAJOOF010006148.1:0-15173 GCA_029582545.1 Solanum lignicaule
GAGAAACAGGCCCAATCGCAATGATGAAGGCAATATTGATCCTTTATTTCCACCGATATCAATTTTTAATCAAAATGGTCGAGGATCTAAAAAGCGTGGAAAGCGAGGCTTCACTGATATGGAAATGCAATCAGCTGTGACACATATTTTGCTTAATTGTCCAGAGATTCAATCATATGTCAAGTAAGTGTTAAAAATATGTTATTAAATTACATACTAATAAGTGATCATTAACTAACGAAATACTTGAATGTAAAATGATCAGCTTGTTCCTAAACATATGGGGTAATGAAGCCATCTATACAGAATTTTCCAAATGGCTGAGGAACTATGTAAGTGTGCAATCACTAAATATTTAATAATATATTCATGTTATACTAAATTATATTACTTGAAATAACAGTCACGTTGGTTTACGATGAATACTCAAGTGTCCAACATTTGCAATTAGTGAAAGAAGTAGCACTTGGACATGAATCTTAAGTACTGACAATGAATAAGTATTGTGTCAATGGTTTTAAGTTTCAAACTGAAGAAGATTCTAGAAACGAGAAAACAAATAATAGCGGTGTCTACATACAAAGTGATGTTGATGGTACTGGTCAAACTATTGAATATTATGGTGTCATTCAAGAGATTATTGAAGTGAGGTATTCAGGTTGGCCTAAAAAGAAGATTGCATTGTTTCGGTGTGAGTGGTTTGACCCATCACATAGAGGCACAAAGGTGGACCATCAACATAATATAATTGAAGCTAAGCACACCAGGAAATACAGAAGTTATGATCCTTTTATTATTGCACAAAATGCTAAACAAGTGTATTAGGGCACAATGCAATTTTAGGAACAATGCAATTTTCGGGCACTTGCAATCTCGGGCACATGCAATCTTCGAACACATACATTTCTCGAGTACAATGCAATTTTCTTGGCACATGCAACTTTAGGGCATAATATGATAGTTGAGAGCATGAAATAGCTTAGCCCTCCGTCCTGTTGGTAGGATCGATTTCCCTTTTTTGGTGATTGTTTAAGTGCAGTATCCAGTAGCTTGGTCCTTTACCATATCGAAAGGACATTATGCCATTTTTTGGCAGTTTTCGGGTTATGTACGAAGTAGCTTGATCCTTTGTCCTATTGGAAGGACAGGGTGCCATATATTGGCGATTTTTTGGACTTAATATAACGGTAGCTTTATCCTTCAAGCAATATTGAAATTTGTTCTTGTATATGTACCTGTATTTTCTGCGTTCATAGAAAAATTGTGAATTTATAAATTGGGGGGGGGGGAGGTTGATCTGCTTTGACCGAGATACTCTATTTGACTTAACATCCAGACCTTTTTCGGGCATTTGCTTTGAGGAAAAATATAAATAAAACATATAAAGTTTTGTAAGAATTTTGAAAATATGGGAAAAGTTCACATTGTATAAGATGGTGAATCTTTGATCTAAGCACAATTTGAGACTTTGCAACGTCCGATTAGGAGAGGTCTTTTTGATACTCATATGCATCATAAATTTTTGAAACCATTAAAATTTTCTACCCAGTATAGACTTCTGTTGTTGTAGATTGTAGATTGATTGCTATGAATATTTGAGATCCTCTAAAAAAATTTGCCTAGTCTTGATTTGCACGACAATTCTCTTTGATGGAATTTTTGAGACCCCCTAAAAAATTCTTCCCTAGTTACATAATCAAGAGAAAATGATATTTTAAATAGGATACGACCGAACTCCAGAGGAGCGCCTACATACCCCCTCTTAAACAGGAATCAGGTTTGACGTAGTTCCAAATTACAAAGTAAAGAGCATTAATCAAAACTTAGATGTAGCATCTATTCACAACATCTGTATTGATAGGTTTGAGCACAATTTCACCATTCATTTCTACCCATATGAGTGCTCCTCTTGTTAACACTGGAGAGACTATGTATGGACCATGCCAGTTTTGGTGAGAATTTTCCCTTCGCCTCATCTTGATTTGGGAAGATCCGCTTCAAAACCAGTTGCCTAGGTGAGAAATGTATGGGCCTAACCTTCTTGTTGAAAGCTCTGGCAATTCTATTTTGATACAGTTGCCCATGACAGTCGATATTAACCCTTCTTCTTTTAATTAATGTCAAATTCTCTGATCGAACTTGTACCCATTTGGCATCGCTCAGCTCCGCCTCTTGAATGATTCTCAAAGATGGTATCTCCACTTTAGCATGAAATACAGCCTCATTACCATATACCAAAAAAATAAGGCGTAGCCCCAGTACAATGAAAGTTCTGATGGTAGAATGATAATAGTCGATGATCTTGCATAGTATCCTCTTGATGTTCTTGCTTTCAGCCTCAACTGCTCCATTCAACTGTGGCCTACATGCTGTGGAATTCTGTTGGGTGATTATGAACTTCTCACATAGTGCTTTCATCAAATCACTATTTAAGTTGGTTCCATTGTCGGTAATAATTGACTCAGGGATTCTGAACCTACAAATGATGTGACTTTTGACGAAGTCATCTACAACCTTCTTCGTCACCGATTTGAGGGGTGGCTTCGACCACTTGGTAAAGTAATTGATTCCAACAACAATGAATATGTGTTTGTTTGATGCTGCCGATCTGATCAACCAATGACATCCATGCCTTAAGTTGTAAATGTCCAAGGTGAATTAGTAACATGGAGTTTGTTGGAGGGAACTCACATTATATCTGCATGAGTTTGACATTGATGACATTTCTACACATAACGAATACACTCTGTCTCCATGGTCAGCAGGAAATATCCCGATCTCACAATCTTCTTTGCTAGAGTAAAACAATTCATGTGAGGAACACATGTTCCTGCATGTATCTCTTCAACCAACCTATTAACTTCTCCATCATCGACGCACCTTAGAAAACCCAAATCAGGAGTCCTCCTATTAAGAACTTCTCTGCTTAGAAAGAATTGATTTTCTAACCTCTGAATCGTGCATTTTTGCACACTTGATGCTTCTTTTGGGTAATCACCATACTTCAAATATTCTTGAATATCGTTGTACCAAGGCTTTCCATCTAGCTCTTCCTCAACATGGAAACAGTAGGCTGGTTGCTCATATATGTGGATGCAAATATGATCAATGTGATTACGATCCGAGTGTTCAATAATAGAGGATAAAGTGGCTAAGGCATCTACAAATTCATTCTGGATCCTTGGCACATGCTTGAATTCTATCGTTATGAACTTTATGCACAACCTATGCATGCACTCCAAATATGGTAGCAACTTCCTATTTTTGGTTGCCCACTCGCCTCGAACATGATGTATTAATAAGTTTGAATCTCCAATTATCAACATCTCTTGGACATCCAAGTCAATTTTCCGTCAGAGTCCCAAAAGGAAAGCTTTATATTCAACCATATTATTTCAGCAAAGGAATCTGAGTTTCAGCGATACAAGATTATGTTGAACAGTTGGTGAGATCAGAACAACTTCGATGATAGACCCGCTTAAATTATTAGTTCCATCAAAGAACATCCTCCAACTATCATATTCTTCATAGATGTCTTCCCCAACAAAAGCTACTTGTTCATCCGAAAATCAAGTCTTTAGAGGTCTATACTCGTCATCTACAGGGTTCTCCACTAGATTATCTACTAATGTATGTGCCTTCGCTGTTCTTTGTGTAACATACACTATGTCAAACTCTCTCAATAGTATCTTCCATTTAGCCAGTTTACTTGTAGGCATGAGCTTTTGGAAAATATATTTCAGAGGATCCATCCTTGAGATCAGATAAGTAGTGTGTGAAGAGAGATAGTGTCACAACTTCTGGGCTACCCAAGTTAAAGCACAGCAAGTATGTTACAATAAAGAATATCAGACTTCATATAATGTGAACTTCTTGTTCATGTAGTATATTGCCTAATCCTTCTTTCCTGTGACATCATGTTGCTCCAAGATGTAGCTAAAAGCATTGTCCAATACTGATATGTATAACAACAGTCTACCAGATTCAGAAGGAACCAACCTAGGAGTATTTGACAAAGAGTCTTTGATCTTGTCGAATGCTTGTTGACATTTGCCTGTCAATTTTACAGCAGCTTCCTTATTTAGAAGCTAGAAAATTGGCTCACTAGGCTATGAAACGGCTGATGTAGTTATGTCATCCCAAGAAACTCATCACCTCATTCTTACTCTTCGACGGAGAAAGATCACCGATGACTTTTATTTTTGATGGATTGAATTCTATACCTCGGTGGTGACAATAAAATCCAATAGCTTTCCAACAGGAACACCAAAGACACATTTTGCAGGATACAACTTCAAATTATACTTGCCTCGTCGAGAAAAGAACTTTTGAAGATCATCCGTATGATTTGAACCCTTCTTTGACTTGATGATGAATCTCCACATAAACTTCAATTTCCTTATGGATTATGTCATGAAACAAGGTGGTCATCACTCTCATGTATGTAGAGCCTCATTTATCCATTAAGAGAAGGATATCATTAGTTGAGTTAGACCATCGCCGAAAATGTTAAAAACTTTAAATTGATATTGTTTTCGTATAACATGAGTGATGACTTTATCCCTGCCTTTCGAGATTGAGCAAGATTGTGGAGCAGTAGTAATTGGTCTTTTTCTTTTTCTGATATTAGATAGTGATCTACAAATTCAGTTTTTCGACTTCCTAAACTTCAAAGGTTGTGAAATCTGTTTTGATGAAAGGAAACCAATATTAGATCTCAATTCCTTAATCGTATTTGTCGATTCCTTAACATGATTAAGAAAACATTCATGTTGATGCTTGCATCTTTCGCATCAACAAGAAGAGCATTTGATGTTATAAGAGGAAGCAACAAATGATTGGTATCTGTTGCAATAGATGTGTAACACCTCGGGACCAAGGAAATGAGACCGACGGCCGTGGTCCATAGTCCGTCAATGGACCCATGGTCCGTATATGGTGTCCCGTCATTGGGGTCCAAGATTTAGTGGTCTCTGATCCCACCCAGACTGACCAGTATGGTCCGCAGTTGGAGCTATAGACCGTAGGTCTGGCTGTTGGTGAGGATCAACAATTATTTGGAAAGAGAGGGCTTTTGGATAAACTTCAAAAGGTCATATCTTTTAGCAGAAAATGAATTAGGTGCCCCATTACATATACAATAAAAGATAATTGAATCCTCTTTCCAATTCCACCAAGTTTGCTAAAATCCAAGCTCGCAGTAAAAAGTTATGCTCGTTTTAGTAAAGCCCTATTGACAAGAGCACAAACCACGATCCAGTTGATGGGAAGTGGTTCAAATGACAGCCCGTCAGTCCCACCATGGATGACACTTCATCTGTTTTACATCTGGATTGTTTTGGTCTTTCCCCCTATGCATTGGGCATTTAAACTACATTGTTTGATGCCTAAACTACATCATTTTAGTCAGTCTAAGCCTAATAATCTAGTCAGGCAATACCTAGAACCCTCATTCTCCAAAAATCACCCAACTTAGAGCAAAAAGAGGAGGAAAAGTCACTAGTTTCTTCCAAGAATAGGCAGAGGAGTTCTTCGAAGTTCACCCCCAAAATCCAAAGAATTTTTTCGTAGATTTCGGCACCAGGTATGTAGGATTTCACTAGTGGGTTCCTTTCACCCATCAGGTCCTTAGTATTAAGTTATGTCTTCAGATTCTCATAAACTATTTAGACCTAGGGTTTCTAGATTTTCAAGATTTATTGTGATTATGGTTCCTTTAATGTAAATAAACTTGTTTCGTGGTAATTTAGTATAATTCCATGCATATCACTCAGAATCCTAACTTGTGTAAATTTATCCTAGTTCATGAATTATACTTGCTAGGTCAGTCAGACATAAACTCACTCTTATATACCCTTGGCAAGGTATATTGGGTCCTCTCGATGGGGCATATACATAGGACTCTATGTTTAGCTCACGTGGTTTATGTCGGTTAATAGTAGCTCCCATAGTCAAACTCTTAGTGTAGTGACTAGGTTTTCAACATTTACATCAATATACAGTTCAACATGTTATCTTCATGATTAGTACTTATTCATTGCATTCGGTTCAGTGTATGGTTATACTTTAGTACTTATCTATATCCTTGTTCATATTATATCATTGCTAAGTTATGCATTGTTCATCTTAGCATATCTATATCCTGCATGCTCAATAAATTCAAAGTACTAACGCATACTTTGTGCTCCATCATTTCATGATATTGGTTTAGGCACTCAGCATCCAGATCACGCTTCGTTCGATTCTCAGTCTGACTTCAGCAGCTTTAGTGGTGAGTCCTCATACTTCGAGGATAATAAACATGCTTTACATTTCAGTATTTATTTTTTAGTTTAAGTCTTATTAGAGTTAGCTGGGGGCATGTCCCAACAACTCAATTCAGTTAGAGGTTCTTCAGACATAGTAGTAGTTTCAACTCAAATTGTGAAGTGTTGTTTCATTCATTACTAAACTCTTATTATATTTTATATTTTCAGACTAGTTGTGCTTTACCCCATTTCAGATATCCACTATTTTTAGCTTCCGCATAGTACATGATTTACTTAGTCATTTTCGGTATGCTTGTTATATGCTAGACTCAGGGTTAGGTTGGGGTCACTCGTGATCCTAGGTCCCGTGTTATGTCTAGGGGGTAGCCTCAGGGCGTGACAAACTTGGTATTAGAGCATTAAGTTCAAGAGTCCTAGGGTGTCTGAAAGTCGCACTAAGTAGAGTCTCTTTCATGAGTGTGAAGCAGACCACATCTATGAAAGAGAGGCTACAAAGTGTTATAAGAAAAACTTCACTTCCTTTGATATTCTTATCGTGCATGAGGTCTGATTCAACTTCTCCTTTCTAATCTATCGTTATATGTTTCAGATCATGCCTCCTCGTAGAGCTAACACACGGAATGGAAATTCCTGAAATGTTAATGCAGTTTTTCCAGTCCCAAACCATGAGGTTACGAATGTTGAACTTTGTAATGCAATCCAGCTATTGGTTAGATAGTAGCCAACCAGGACAACATGAGGCCCCAGTTCTTGTAGACCCCACTGGTGGATCAGATTCAGCTAGGGTTGGAGACTTTGCTCATATTAATCTGCCAGAATTTCTAGGGTCAAAGGTTGGTAAGGACCCACATAACTTCATTGATGAGGTTAAGAAGATTCTTAAGGTAATGCATATGACTGGTACTGATAGTGTCGAGTTGGCATCCTATCAACTTAAGGATGTGGCTCATATTTGGTTCATGCAGTGGAAAGACAACAGAGGTGTGGATGCAACTCTTGTGACTTGGGATTGTTTTAGTGGAGCTTTTCTAGACAGATTCTTCCCGAGAGAGTTAAGGGAGGCTAAGGTCCAGGAGTTTATGAACTTGAAGTAGCGTTCAATGTTAGTCCAAGAATACAGTCTGAAGTTCACTCAGCTCTCCAGGTATGCTTCACATATGGTTGCTGATTCGAGGGCACAAATGAGCAAGTTCTTGTTTGGAGTATCCGATCTGGTAAAGACTAAGTACATGAATGCTATGCTGTTAGGGGATATGGATATCTCCAGACTCATGCTCAGCAGGTTCAGGGAAATAAGCTTAGGGAAATTGCTAAGGACAACAAGAAGTCTAGAATGGGGAATTATGAATACTCTCAGCAAAGGTTGGGCGGTGGAAATCGCTCACAGTTTTAGCCAAGGTCTACATCCCTGACACTTTCATCAGCTAACTCTCCGCCCTCCAGGTTTCGACAAGATCAGAAAGGTAGGGCATCGAGCTCTAAGTCACATAGAAAGCTTCAGGTAGCCGTTCTTTTCCAACTTGCACAAAGTGTGCTAAGAACCATCCGGATGAGTGTCTTGCTTATAGAGAGGGGTATTTTGGGTGTGGCCAGTTTGGTCATACGTTGAAGGATTGCCCTTCTGCCAAGCAAGGACAAGGAGGTAACATGACTCGTTCTACAACTTCAGCCATGCCAGCAGGTCGCCCAACTCAGCAGGGCGTCTCTTCTGGTACAAGTGGTGGTCAGCGCCATAATATGTTATATGCTCTTTTGGCTCGCTAAGACCATGAAGATTCTCCCGATGTGGTCAATGGTACATTAAAAGTCTTTCATTTAGATGTTAATGAATTGTTAGATCCAAGGATTACATTGTCTTTTGTAACTCTGTATATAGCGGTAAATTTCAGTGTTAGTCGAGAAACTCTCTTAGAACCCTTTTCAGTCTCTACTCTAGTTGGTGACACAGTTATAGCTAGACGAGTATACATAAATTGCCCTATCATAGTTTCTAAGAAAGTCACCTCAGTAGACCTTGTAGAGTTAGAAATGGTAAATTTCGATATCATTCTAGGCATGGATTGTTACTTTTGTGCTATGCCTTAGTCGATTATAGAACTAGGATCGTTCGCTTTCAGTTTCCAAATGAGCCAGCCTTAGAATGGAAGGGTAGTAGCTCAGTGCCTATGGGTCGATTTATCTCTCACCTTAAGGCTAGGAAAATGATTTCCAAAGGGTATATCTATCATTTTGTTGGGGTTAAAGATTTAAAATCCAAAACCCCAACTCTTGAGTCACCCAGTAGTAAATGAGTTTCTAGAAGTGTTCCCATAAGATCTTCCCAGAGTTCCTCCTGCAAGAGAAATCGACATCGGAATAGATCTCCTTCCAAATACCCAGCCTATTTCGATTCCTCCTTATAGAATGGCTCCAGCTGAGCTTAAGGAATTGAAAGAACAGTTGAAAGACCTTCTAGATAAGGGCTTCATCAGACGTAGTATCTCCCCATGGGGTGCTCTAGTGTTGGTCATGAAAAAAGAAAGATGGTTCTCTCAGAATGTGCATTGACTATCGTTAACTAAGCAAAGTCACAATCAAGAATAAATATGCCATCCCGGGATTGATGACTTGTTCGACCAACTTTAGGGTGTCAGTTGATTTTATAAGATAGACCTTAGATTTGGATATCATCAACTCAGAGTCAGAGATAATGGCAGCCCAAAGACAGCCTACAGGACTCGGTATGGTCACTATGAATTTGTAGTTATGTCCTTTAGACTAACAAATACTCACGCAACTTTCATGGACTTAATTAACAGGGTGTTCAAGCAGATCTAGACTTGTTCGTCATTGTCTTTATAGATGATATCCTCATTTATTCTCAGAGTAAGGAAGAGCACAGGACTCATATAATAATATAACACCTCGGGTCTAAAAAGTTGAGACCTACGACTGTGGTCCACAGTTGGTCGATGGACCAACGGTCTATAGGTGGGGTCCCGTCATTGGGGTCCAAGATTTAGTGGTCTCTGATCCCACCCACGGCCAACTAGTATGGTCCGTGGTTGGACCTACAGACTGTAGGTCTGGCTGTTTGTGAGTATCGATAGTTATTTTGAAAGAAAGGGCGTTTGGGTCAACTTCAAATAGTCATATCTTTGACCACAAAATTAATTAGGTGGCCCATGACCTATCAAATTAAATACAATTGAATCCTCTTTCCAAAGCCATCTAGTTTGCTAAAATCCAATCTTGGAGTAAAATGTTATGCTCATTTTAGTGAAGCCCTGTCGAGAGAGGACAAACCACGACCTAGCTAACGGGTTGTGGTTCAAATGACAGCTCGTCAGTCCCACCGTGGATGGAACTTCATCAGTTTTAACTCAGGGTAGTTTTGGTCTTTTCCCCTATGCATTGGGCACTTAAACTACGTTGTTTGATGCCCAAACTACGTCGTTTTACTCAGTCTAAGCCTAATAATCTAGTTAGACAATACCCAAAAACCCTAATTCTCCAAAAATCACCAAAGTTAGAGAAAAAAGAAGAGGAAAAGTCATTAGTTTCTTCCAAGAACAAGCAGAGGTGTTCCTCAAAGTTCAACCCCCTTCGTAGATTTTGTCACCAAGTATGTGGGATTTCACTAGTGATTTCCTTTGACCTATTAGGTCCCATGAATTCAATTAGTTCTTCGGATTCTCATAAACAATTCAGCCTAGGGCTTCTAGATTTTCAAGATTGATTGTAATTATGGTTCCTTTGATTTAAATAAACTTGTTTCTTGGTAATTTAGTATAATTCCATGCATATCACTCAGAATCCTAACTTGTGTAAATTTATCCTAGTTCATGAATTATAATTGCTAGGTCAGCCATACATGAATTCATGCTTCAGATTTAGAATGTCTTATTCTAAGTATATAAATGTTGCATTCTCAGTTAGCATGTCATTTTTTGAGCTATTCGGAATTTAGTGCATTTTATCTTCACGAATATTCAGATGGGAGTAGACTTAGCATGGAGTTGGACTAGGGTTCATCGTACCCTCAAAGTCCTTGAACAATGTGCCTGCGTAAGTTTATAAGTCCCATCTGTTGGGCATCCGTTTTAGTGACCACACCACAATCATGCCTCTACTCCCATGGCAAGGTATATTGGGTCCTCTTGATTGGGCGTATACATACGACTCCACGTTTAACTAAGGTGGTTTATGTCGGTTAATAGTAGCTCCCACAGTCAGACACTTAGTGTAGTGACCCGATTTTAAGAATTTACATCAGTATATAGTTTAACATGTTATCTTCATGATTAGTACTTGGTCATTGCATTGAGTTATACTTGTTCAGATTATATCATTGCTCAGTTATGCATTGTTCATCTTATATACTTTGTTTAGCTTAACATATCTATATCCTGCATGCTCAATACATTCTAAGTACTAACACAAACTTTGCACTACAGTGTTTCGTGATGTAGGTTCAAGCACTCAACATCCAGATCAAACTTAATTCGATCCCCAATCTGACTTTAGAAGCTTCAGCGGTGAGTCCTCATACTTCGAGGACAATAGACATGCATTACATTTCAATCTTTATTTTTAGTTTCACTCTTGTTCGAGTTTGCTGGGGGCTTGTCCCAGCAACTCAATTCAGTTAGAGGCTTTTTTCATACATAGTAGTAGTTTCAGCTCGAGTTATTAAGTGTTGTTTCAGTCATTACTAAACTCTTATTATATTTTATATTTTCAAACTAGTTGGGTTTTCCCCATTTCAGATATCCACTGTTTTTAGCTTCCGCATAGTACATGATTTACTTAGTTATTTTTAGTATGCTTGTTATATGCAAGACTCAGGGTTGGCTTGGGGCCACTCGTGATCCTAGGTCCTGTGTTATGTCTAGGGGGTAGCCTCAGGGAGTGACAAGATGAAATTTCTTGTGACGTTTTATCTATAAGTAAACAAAAAAGGTTACACTTGATTATAAGAAAATAAGGGGTATCAATTTATACTTCTGTTACTACATATTAACCATCTGTTGCAACACATGAATAACTTGTTGCAATATATGACCACTATGTTGAAATTTCTACCAACATATGACTCCTTCGTTGCAACAGATGACACTTTCTCCAAGAAATGAGTTTTATGTTGGACAATTGAACAAATCATTCTCACAAAAAGAAGAACGAAAGCACGAAAAATGAGTTTTCCTGAACAACAACAACCCAATATACATGACATAGATATTCAAATACTTTCCCAAAGTTTAGGGTTTTTTGGATCTCTCGTTTTTCTTTCAAAAACAAGAAACAATAGGTCCCAATAACCCGTTATTCAATATTTACAACTATAGAAAAACTTCTTGTTTATTAACCCAAGAAAAAGAAAAAACTTTATTATCAATAATGTGTTCTTGTTCAACAGTTTCGTGTTCACAAATCCTAAATTTTTTCACAAAAAAAACTGACTTACCTGGTAGAAGAGTGACGGTCGGTGACAACATTGAGATTTTAACAGAGTGACGACCGACGACAATGAGGCGGAGAATCTGGATGAACCTGTTGGTTGAAGGGGAGCGCTGTTGGTGGAAAGAAGTAAGAGAAGTGTTGAATGCTTTGTTTTTCTTTTTTATAAATGGAAGGAATATGGAGTTTTGTTATTTTTGAAATGATTAACAACTTTTAAAAATATTAATTTGGTCCCAAATTAACTTCATTAGGTTTTTAAGAATGTTTAATATTTCCTTGGTAAAAGTGTCACAAAAAACAAAACCAAGACTTATTTGACACATTTTATTCAATTATCTCAAAGAAACCCACCAATGATATACCTGAGAAAGTTTAATTCTTGGTGTTTTATAACAATTCTTCAACTTCCCCAAACTCAATAAAATCAACATGCTTGAATTCTTCAACCCCATATTAATTTTTATATCTTTTTGGAGATCCTTTCCATTTTCAACTCAGATTCAAAAAGAATCAACTAGTTGAGATATTGTAGCAAAGAAACCATTGAGGTGTTTTCTTTTAAGAAGTTGTTGGTCACTTAGAAACAATTGGGTGTTTTCTTTCAAAAGGCCTGAAGTCAGATAGTAAGGATGAAACAGAAAACAAAGAATTGAAGTGTAAGTTTAAAAAAATGGAGGAAGAAGTGAGGGTTTTACTAGAGAAGAGAAAAAATGAGAAAGCTAATAAGAAAGAGGAAGCTAGAAATGGTGATGGGGTGTCGCAAAATGAGGGGAAGAGTAAGAAATTACATGATTGTTTATGAAAGAGGAGGTAAAGAGTATTAAATCAAGGAAGTCTACACCATTGAGTATGGAGGATCATACAAAAAGCTTTCACCTGATATACAATGAAGGGTACTTTAAAGATTCAAACTTTCTGCATAGGAAGAAGTTCAACATTACATGCTTCGAGAATAGCTATGCCCGTGATTTTGTGAAATATGCAGTTGAGCAGTTTGGTAAAGATCACTAAGAGATTGCTAAGTAAGAATCAAATTAGTGACATTCACCCATTTTAATATTGATTTCTGCTATTAGTTTTCTGTTTGTTACATTTATTCATCGAAGTTTATTAGTTTAATTTGTTTTTTGTTAGTCTATCAAAATCTTTCAACATTGACATTTTTTTATATAGAATTAAGTATGCTAATTATTGGGAAATATGGAACGTATTTGTCTGTGTCTTATGAAAACATAGAAGAGAAGAGTTTTTAAGCTGATGATGTCTATGATAAAGGAGAAGAGGAAAATTGAAAAAAAATATTAGAAGGCGGATGCTAAAAATGGTAATGGGATGTCAGAAAATGAGGGGAAGAGCAACAAATTAGACAAAATTATTGGTGGATGAGGAGCTAATAAGTGTAGAATCAAGAATATCAACACCGTTGACTATGGAGGATCATATGGTGTACAAAGAGCTTTCATTATGACTCATTTATACAATGAAGGGTACTTAAAAGATTCAAACTTGGCAGGGGCAGATTTAGAAAGACTCAAGGGTTGTCACTTGATAATACTGCACAAATTTTTTTTCTAAAAATGTATAAACATGAAAAGGGAGGTGCACGTAGGTCAATTGGTTTGGAGCTATACACATTGGAATGTAATTTTCTTTTTTTCTTGTTTGGTTCCCGCTGAGTATTCAGTATCCTTATCCGCATTTAAAAGTACCACATAAAGGGTAGAGGATCCCTAACAAATACTAATCACGGCTCAAACCCAAGACTTCAAATTAAGGACGGAGAAACATTTGCCAATTCCACTACGAGCCTTTTGGTTGGCCACCAGACCAACAATTTATAAGTACAGATAATGTATAACTCCACGTTCCAAAATATATCTAGTCATAGGAACCATAAATTTAAAAAATTTAAATTATTGTGACTTGTGACAACACAAGGAAAGACTTGAAAGTAATAACTAGGGGAATGAAGACTGGATGATGGACCAATTTTTCCTCGAGCCATCCATCTGCATCTTTGTTGTTACCAATTCATTGCTAGTTCTTTCTATCTTGCCAGTTTTTTCTTGAGCTAACAAGATGATTTCCTTCTACCTAGTTCTAGCGTGTTCCTGCTTTTTCTCCTACTCCGCCTTCTACCTTGCTTCAGATCTAATCAAATCATCTAGTTTTTTCTTGTCCACTTCAAAGCTGGTCAAGAACTCCTGGCAACTTGACTTGGATCGTGCCAAATCCCTAAATTTCTTAACCATGACAGGGGATTCATACTTGAGTTTTAGCAATTTCTTGGCTTGTTCATTGTTAAACAACGATAAGGGATTATCATTCAAAGAACCAATTGCATCATGCATTTCCTTTGCCTTCGTCCGTGAATGAGTGAATGCCTCCAAAGGCAGTCTGATGGAGCAATCAAATATCAACTTTGCGAGTGTTTGGGCTGAAGAAGTAGTAATATTGCTCTGGAGGCCTGATTGTTGGCTGGGATACTACTCTGGTAAAGACTTCAAGTATGATTGAACCATGTGCAAAGTTTATTCAATGTCCTCTCTATTGATGAACTGTGTCAACACTTGACTAAGAACCGATGTTCTTGCTTGAGCCTGACAATATAAAACAATACTTTTACATAAATTCATATGAAAATAACAAGGAAAAACTAAACAAGAAAAGATATTAGTTGTCAATTAATTAAACCTTGTTTGATGAAAGAACTGGAAGTGGAGCATGTAGAATAACTTCAACAGTTCTTGGTTCCGAATGCTCACTTCGGGCAACATATTATTTATTATGTTTTGATTAATAAATAATCTTCATCATCAATCTTCCTCAGTACTTTAGTACTCAAATGGTGGACTAAAATATTCAAATATATATATATATATATATATATATTAAACATTGATTAAGAATAAAACTAGGTGTCTATTTTAGTCCACCATTTGAATATGTGTTCACAAACCAAAAATCAATAAATTACTGAGCATTTGAATATTTTAGTCCACCATTTGAGTAGTAAAGTACTGAGGAAGATCGATGATGAAGATTATTTATTAATCAAAACTTAATAAATGATATGTTGCCCCAAGTGAGCATGTGAAACCAAGAACTGGTGAAGTTATTCTACATGCTCCACTTTTAGTTCTTTAAGCAAACAAGGTTTACTCAATTGACATTTGATATCTTTTCTGGTTTAGATTTTCCTTGTTATTGTCATATGAATTTATGTAAAAGTATCGCTTCATATTTTCAGGCTCAATCAACCACATTGGTTCCTAGTCAAGTGTTGATGCAGTTTATCAATATAGAGGACATTGAATCTGTCACGACCCAAGCCTAGGGCCTAGACGTGACATGGCGAATGAGGAACCCGAAGGAACCCCAAACAAGCCTCTCAAACTTGTCATCACACTTCATCGGTCGCGGAAGTACATTCAACATTAATTAACAGGAAATAGGGACTAA
>JAJOOF010006149.1:0-12201 GCA_029582545.1 Solanum lignicaule
CCTATTTCCCGTTAATTAATGTTGAATGTACTTCCGCGACCGATGAAGTGTGATGACAAGTTTGAGAGGCTTGTTTGGGGTTCCTTCGGGTTCCTCATTCGCCATGTCACGTCTAGGCCCTAGGCTTGGGTCGTGACACCTTGTGTCCTAGCACTATCCCCTCTCTAACCAAAAAATGTCACTTTTCCCAGTTTAGAACTAAGTTAGTGTCCTCACATCTAGCAAGTACTTTATCAAGATTCCGGAGACATACCTCAAAAAACTTCCAAAAGATGGAGAAATCATCCATGAACACCTCTGCAAAGTCTTCCACCATATCATGAAAAATGTCCATCATACACCTTTGAAAAGTCGTCGGTGCATTGCAAAGTTCAATGACATGCGTTTGAAAGCATAGGTACCATAAGGACAAGTGAACGTGTTCTTTTCCTGATCCTCGGGGGAAATTAAGATCTGGTTGTAACCGGAATCCCCATATAAGAAGCAATATCACTCTTGCCTTGCTAGTCGGTCAAGCATCTGATCAATGAAGGGAACGGGGTAGTGATCTTTTCAGGTAGCATCATTTAGTTTCCGGTAATCCATACAAATTCTCAACTCGGTCACTGCTTTAGTAGGAATCAACTAATTCTTTTCTTTCCTTACCACAATCATATCTCCCTTCTGAGGAACACATTGCACCGGACTTACCCATTTACTATTAGAGATCGGGTAAACAATTCCAGCATCTAGCCACTTTATTACTTGCTTTTTCACCACTTCTTTCATCAAAGGATTTAGTCGACGTTGATGTTGTGCACTTGGTTTGTGAGCCTCTTCCATGTAGATTTTGTGCATATATAACAACAGACTAATCCCATGAATATCGGCCATCTACCATCCAATCGCCTTCTTTATCCGCTTTAGGATCCTCATTACCGCATCAACCTGTATTTCAGACAACTCTGCAGAAAGTATAACAGGTAAAGTTTCATTAGTACCCAAAAATGCATACCTGAGGTGAGTCGGTAGTGTTTTCAGTTCCAGTTTCGGGGCTTCTTCGATGGAGGGTTTAGGTGGTGGCCCTAACTCACGATCTAATGTCTCCACTTTATGCTTGTGAGCCTCTATGATTGCCAGATTTAAACATGTCTCTATCTCTTGGGCCTCGCTATCTCCATCTACTCCACAACCTACTAACACTTTCTCTAAGGGATTTTTGGGCACCACTACTTGTGATTCTACTATGCGATCAACCACATTAATAGCAGACAATTCTTCATAAATAGAAGGCAATTTTAAAGCACGATAAACATCAAATACCTATACCTTATCATGTGCCCTCATAGTCAATTGACTAGCTGCTACAACAATCAATGCCCTACCCGTGGCCAAGAATGGACGTCCCAGAATGAATGGAACTTTAGAATCGGGTTCAAAATCTAAGACCACAAAATCCATAGAAGAATCAAAGAACCTACTTGAACTAACACATCTTCTACCACCCTATCTGGCCTAGCAATGGATCTATCAACAAGTTGTAGAACAACAGTGGTTTGTTTTGGACTACCCAACCCAAGATTTTGATACAATGAAAAGGGCATCAGATTTATAATTGCCCCTAAATCACACAATTCGCGGGCATGAACACTTTGCCTAATAGTAATCTGCACAGTAAAACTACCTGGATCTTTTAAATTTTTGGGTAGTGTATTTTGGATCCTAGAGCTGCAGTCCTCAATAAGTGCTACAGTTTCATACTCCGTGAGCCTCCTCTTGCTAGCCACAATGTCCATCACGTATTTAGCATACTTCGGGATACCTTGCAAAATGTCAACCAAAGGCACATTAATGTGAACCTGTTTAAGGAGAGAGAGAAACTTACCTAAACATTCATCTTCATTCTGCTTTTTGAGCCTTTGTGGAAATGGAGGTGGTAATTTCTTTTGAGGAACGGGTACCTTAACATTGGAGCTTTTTACTACCTCTTCCACTTTATTTTTTGTGGTACTTACCTCAGTATCTCTCTTCTTTGGAGCTAGTTCCTCTAATTGTAACCCACTTCTAGTACTTACCGCATGCAATTACTTTTGGGTGGGTTCAGTATCACCAGGCAACCCACCTTGGGGATGCAAGTTCAGAGAATTAACTACTTGCACAACTTGTTTCTCTAAACTCATTTGAGACATTCGGATGTTTCTGATGTTCTCATCCTTCTTATCTACTCTAGCATTAAATTTGGTCCCTATTTCAGTCATGAGCTTTTGTAGTAGCTCTTCATTGGTCATCCCCCTTTTTGGTGCACTAGGATTTGTGCCTTGGTTAGGATTTTGGTATTGTTGCCCAGCCCCTTGAGAACGGTATTAGTTAGCCCTTTGCGCCTGATTTTGGTCTTGGTTCCCACCCCATGAGAAGTTAGGATGGTTCCTCCAACTAGGGTTGTAAGTGTTACCATAATTTTGCTGAACTCCACCCCTTTGCGCATTTCTCACATAGTTTACGGAATCCGGATTTGCCTCACATTGATCAGTTTCATGAGTTCCACTACCACATATCTCACACCAATTGGCTGCATGTTGTACAACGTTTACCGGTGCATGGTTTAGAGACATTCGTTTAAAATGTAATGTCATGTTATGCTTTATTGCATCTAATTTGGCATTTATGGTAGTAGCTTGATCTACATCTAAGATCCCTGTAGCCTTTTGGGTTGTGGTTCTAGGCATTTCCCCCTCATACCCTTGGTTCCCTTCTGAGAGTTTATCGAGTTAGTCAAACAACTCTTCACATGTTTTTACTAGGGCCTGTCTATCTGCTGCACTATTAAGAAGTGAACGAGCATTATAATCTAGACCCTCAAAGAAAGTGTGAGAAAGTACCTCATTAGTTTGCATGTGGTGTGGGCAAGCATTCAACATTTGTTTGAAACGCGCCCATGCTTGGTACATGTCCTCCCCTTGATTTTTAGAAAAGCTTATTATCTCACTCCTCGGCTTAGGGGTTTTCTTGGATGGGAAAAATCAACTCAAGAACTTCTTTGCTAGATAATCCCAAGTAGTGATGGAGTTTGGTGGCTCTGAATCTAACCAACGCCTTGCGGCTCCTAACAATAAGTATGGGAACAACGTCAGCCTTACATAGTCTGATGAGACTCCAAATGGGATGTATGTATCAATAATATCTATGAAGTTCCTTAGGTGGATTTGAGGATCCTCGTGGGGGAAACCCGTGAATTGCCCATTAGAATGGAGGATTTGTACCATGCTCTACTTTAGTTCAAATCTACCCCCCGATAGAGGTTTCCTAATACTAGATGCCAAATTGGCT
The DNA here is from genome assembly GCA_029582545.1 of Solanum lignicaule. Taxonomy (NCBI): domain Eukaryota; kingdom Viridiplantae; phylum Streptophyta; class Magnoliopsida; order Solanales; family Solanaceae; genus Solanum; species Solanum lignicaule. The sequence continues at coordinate 3,307 of JAJOOF010006149.1, forward strand.
ATGAGTGGGACTGCTACATCACGAATTAGTTTTGTGGGTACGACAGGTGGTACTCCTTAGTTATTCGGGTTCCTTTGGTTATTCATATTTTCCGAGTTATTCAAGTTGTCTTGATTATCATCATCAATGTTTCCCGGAAGACCTAACCCTAATTCTCCATGTCGTCCTTGATTCGCCATTTTCCTGCGCTGGCGTAAAACTCTTTCAGGTTCGTTGTAAGGTTCGACAAGTTCTCCTTTTCTAGCCAGACTTGAAAGTCAAGTGCCTGCATTAAATAAGCTAAGATAAAGTAATTAATACCTGAATATTTTAATTGTGGACTTAGGAAGATTGAATATAAATCAATTTCTAAGTCCCCGGCAGCGGTGCCAAAAACTTGTTGCTCCCCAGTATACACGCAAGTGTACGTGGTCGCGCAAGTAATATAGATTCTTTGAGAAAAGAGTTATTGTTCCTACGGGACTTATGATCAATTTATATTTAAAACTTAATTCTACAAATAAAAGTAAAAGTAACCTTTTCAAGATTGATGATTGATTGTTAACTACTACTAATTATGAACTAAATAAACGTAACTAAATGTGAACGACTTTAAGATGATGTTTCAAGCAAGTAAAGGACAATTCCAGGGCTCCAGCCTGCAATGAATCTCATGTATCATATTATTGGCTTAGAATGAATTTCAGTTGTCAAGTTACTGGTTTATAGGGTTAATTGTATGAGTCGGGCTAAACATCTCTAGTCGCCTACTCCAGTTAGCTATCTAACTACATCGTTGAGCGGTGACAAATAGACTAACTGGCGAGCATTTATATTTCATCCTATTTCGTAACCAAGTAAGTTATTCATCCGGGCGTCACTCCTAAACACAAATCACCTCAATCAAATGGGTCGATCGAGCTCTCTATATTTTCTTGTCTATCTAATCCCTCATCTCTTGATTTTAAGATTAGACAATGTATTTATCTTATGGTGATCAAGCATAAAATACTAAAACAAGAATATAGAAGTAACTTATAATGACAACCAAGAATTAATTCGTAAAGAATTTAATAATCAACAATCCATTCGTAGCTACAGCCCCAAAACTAGGGAGCTTAGCCACTCATGCTATTAGAAAACCACAAAATACAATTGTTCATGCGATTTCCGGAAAATAGAAGAGTTTAGAAGATTAAAACCTATTACAAAAGACAAATCTTGCTCTTGAACACCAAAATAATGTCGACCCCCCCCCCCCACAATGTAGCCCAAGGGATCTATTTATAAGTTTAGGAAAATTGGAGACAAAATCTACTTCAACTAGGAATCTTTTTTAACACAACTTAAGCTTGAAAAATCAGGATTTCCTTGGCGTGTCGCGCCTCCTATCGCCCCACGAACATGCTCCAGTTGTATCAGTGTTGACATGCCGTGCCTCCCAGGGCGCCTGAGAAAGGCCCCAGAATGTTTGGCCTTGGCACGTCGCGCCTCTCAGGGAACTTGAGAAAGGCCGCTGAATAATGGCCGCTGTCGCTTCGCGCCTAGCAGTGCGCCTGGCCCTGGGGCATTCATCATTAGCCGATTTTTATGCTCTCTTTCATCTCTTTTCTTCAATTTGCCTGTAATTTCTTTGAGAGTTCCTGAAATCTCTAATCACATGTATTTGTGCATAATCATAGCAAGTATCACAAAATAAAGCTAATAGACTCAAGATCATTCATTACTTCAATCCATTCATGGGCAAATATTGACAACTTTGGCATATAAATATGCCTAAGATCAACCTCGAACAGCTCTTCGTGGAGGCATGATCTGAAAGTTACGCGCAAGCACGAATTAGAAGGAAACTTTTATAGAGTTGAACTCTATCACACGAAAAAAGTATGAAAGAAGTTAGATCGTTCCTATATGTCGTAACCTCCTAATTATAGATGTGCCACGCTTCCCACCAATAGCTAGGACTCTATAGACACGACTTCATAGATACCCTAGGACTCTTGTACTCTGTGCTCTGATACCATATTTGTCACACCCCGAGCCTACACCTTGGGCGTGGCCGGCACTCAAGAACCCTTGTAGGCCCCAGTGATCCCTTGGCCTGTGTCACGACCTAGGGGTACCCCCTTGATGTAACATGGTATATAGAACCCCGGAGGACTCCATACAAGCCACCTAGCTTTCATAACATAAGAAATAGAACAATAAAAAGTAAAACAATCATTGTAAGTCCAAAATGGTTTTATAGAAAAGCGAAAGCCTAAACTTATGTCTCATCATAGCCATTTATTACAATCGAATGAAATTGGGCCTAGCCCATACATCAGGTCCAAAAAGGAAATACAAAAGAGAAACTAGAATGAAAGTAATCCATCCTCAAACCATGAGGACTCACCAAGCTCGGGGAAGAATCAAGTACAAGCTCTAGCCACTAAAATGGGAACCCTATTTGTCGGACCCTACATTTGGGAAAAAAGTAGGCAAGAGTATGCATTAGTACAAAATGCACTAAGTATGACAGCTATGCATAAAATCATTTAAAAGATGCTAAAAGGGACATTTCATTTTATAACATGCAATTGGCCAAGTTAAAGAATAATATAAGAAGGTTAGAAAACATAAGTCATAACATCATGGTCAATGCAAGCTAAATCATCTTTAAATCTTTGAACACATATGAGATACTCCTTGAGTAACCTTAGTTCACTTTTAGTCTTGTTGTGGGAAAATTAGCCTTAACTGACATAGACACCCTGTGAGCTATAACATGATCACCCAGTGTCTCCCACAACGAAAAGGGTTGTTCTACTTGCCTAAGGTAGAACCACAAACTTCTAGCTTACGTGGATACACTAGATAATCATCCTATGAGGCACATAGATTATGGGATAAAGAGATTGTTACTAGAATCTCGGCCCTACTAACGGGAGAACTTCCATCTCATGAGACTTCTTCTAGAAACCCGGCCTCTACTTGTTAGAGAGCTTCCATCTCAATGAAAATATCCACTCGATGCTAGCCTTTAATGGAGAAATTGAACCCTTAGCCTGAAACCCTAGGTTGAATTTTCTTCTTCTTCAACAAGTTCTAGAGAGAGAATATTTGGGAGGAGATTTGATTTCTTTTGGGGAATTTAGAAGTACGAATTAAATAGAGTGAATTTGGGGGGTAAAAAGACTTATATAGGGGTTTAAAATGTAGGCAAAATGACATAGTATAGGAATTAATTAATTAGGAAAATACCCAACTAGCCCTTAACTTAACTGTCACCTGTCACCCACGACACCGACGAACCGTAGATAAACCTACGGTCCGTCCTGCGCACTCGTGGCTCCTTGTCAGAGAGTTTTTCCTAGACCAACGGTTGTTGGACCACGGGGCCTGGTCCCACCTACGGTCCATAGGTCCCACCAAGGTCCATGGGCTGGACAATTTAGGTGGCCCTCTCCACGGGCCCATCTACGGCTCGTAGCTCGACTCACGACCTATGATTGGGTCCTCGTTGATGGTACCTGTAAGTCCTGTAAAGCTGTTATTTGGTCCATTTCGAATACAGGGTGTTACAATATCTCCCCCTTGGGATCATTCGTCCTCGAATGAGATTTAAACTGGTTCTAAAAGAATAGGAGAGGAACTAATAACCCAACCTAATCAATGCAATGCATACAACCAAAGAGGAACTATCGACTCTAAGCTAGGACGTTCTCAAAACATCAAAAGAGGGGTGAACTAACTCTATCAGCCCATTATGCATGCAATGCACATAAATAAAGAGGAAACATCAACTCCAAACTCAACATACTCAAATGCAACATAAGGAAGTAGGAACTACATCTAGCAACCCAATATGCATGAAAATTTCAAAATTTCTCATGTTCAAGGAGGAACTACTTTCTCCAAGCTAATAGCATGCTCAACACAATCTCATGGAGCCTTTATGCAATTCATTCTCAAAAGCATATCTAATGCATGTTCAACAATCATCTCATGAAGCCTATAGGCAACTAATACTTAATGCACATGAGGAAAATAAATCATATAAGACATTTCTTTTTAAGCGTTTTCATGAACATGCATAATCATAAGGAAATCATGGAAACACACAAATCACACATGACTCCCAAAACATATAAGAACCATGAGGAACTCATTACCTCAAGCTAAAGTAGGAGTAGAAGGAAATGGATGATGATATCGGGACATCATATCGGCCTCGGCCTCCTAAGTAGCACCCTCAACTAAATGATTCCTCCATAACACCTTCACGGAAGCCATTTTCTTATTTCTCAACTTCTTGACTTGCCGGTCTAAAATCTCAATCGGTACCTCTTCATAAGCAAGATTATCTTTAAACTCCAAACCCTCTAAGGAAACTATGGATGTTGCATCACCAACACATTTCTTCAACATAGAGACATGGAAAATCGGATGCACCGATGCCAACTCATTTGGCAAATCAGGCTCATATTCAACCTTACCAACACGTCTCAAAATCTGATATGGGCCTACAAAATAGGGACTAAGTTGCCCTTTCTTCCCAAACCTTATTACACCCTCCGTGGGTCAGATTTTCAGATAGACCCAATCATGAACCTCAAATTCAAGATCCCTCCTTCTAACATCGGCATATGACTTTTGCCGACTTTGGGCCATTCTTAACCTCTCTCTAATAAGCCGAATCTTCTCTATGGCCTTATGTACCAATTCGGGACCTATGATAGCAATTTCACCCACCTCAAACCATCCTATAGGAGACCTACACCTCCCACCATAAAGAACCTCAAATGGAGCCATATCGATACTCGAGTGATAACTATTATTATAGGCAAATTCAATCAATGGCAAAGGGTCATCCCAATTACCTCTAAAATCAATCACACAAGCTCTCATCATGTCTTCTAAAGTCTGAATAGTATGCTCCGCTTGTCCATCGATTTGGGGATGAAAGGTTGTGCTAAGCTTAACCTATGTACCAAGACCCTTTTTGGCATGACTTCCAAAACTGGGAAGTGAATTGGGTACTTCGATTGGAAATTATGGACAAGGGTACTCCATGCAACCTTACCATCTCTCTCAAATACAACTTGGCATAATCTTCCCCCGAATAGGAAACCTTGACGGGAATGAAATGAGCAGATTTTGTAATCCGATCCACTATTACCCAAATTGAGTTATGTTGTCACCGAGTACATGGCAACCCTACTATAAAGTCCATATTCACATCTTCCCACTTCCAAGTAGGAATACCAATGTCTTGGAATAAACCTCCCGGTTTTTGATGCTCAACCTTTACTTGTTGACCATTAGGACATTTAGTCACAAATCCCACAATATCCTTCTTCATCCCATTCCACCAATAGATCTCCCGCAAATAACGGTACATCTTGGTGGCTCCAGTGTGAATATAATACCGAGAACTATGAGCTTCTGCCAAGATCTGTTCTCTTAAGTCAGCAACATTCGGAACACATAAATGACCTTGATATCTAAGTACCCTATCTCCTCCTTGGGAGAAAGCCTCAACGGACTTCTTGAGTAACACTTCTTTCAATTTTATCAAAATCGGATCAAGACCTTGCTTGGCCTTCACATCCATCACAACAGATGATTCGGACCCATTATGAACCATAACACCACCCTTGGTGGAATCCACTAGTTGAGCACCTAGTTGAGCCAACCTATGAACATCTCAAACCAACTCTTTCTTTTCATCCTCAACATGAGCAACACTACCCGTTGATAGTCGACTAAGAGCATCCGCTACCATATTTTCTTTACCGAGGTGATAGAGAACACTCATGTCATAATCCTTCAATAATTCTAGCCACCTTCTTTGGCGAAGATTCAAGTCCTTTTGAATAAACACATATTGCAAGCTCTTATGATCGGTGAAATCATCAACATGAACCCCATACAAATAATGCCTCCAAATCATTAAGGCAAAAACAACCGCCGCCAATTCAAGGTCATGGGTAGGATAATCCTTCTCATGGATCTATAGTTGCCTCGAAGCATAGGCAATAATTTTACCATTTTGCATAAGCACACATCCCAACCTAACTCTAGAGGCATCACAATATACCATAAAGCCATCTATACCTTCTGGTAAAGTCAACACCGGAGCGGAAGTAAGTTTATCTTTCAACTCTTGGAAAATTTTCTCACAAGCTTCCGACCATACAAATCTAGCCTTCTTTTGAGTTAAATCCATCAAAGAAGACGCAATGGAGGAAAACCCATCAACAAACCTTCTATAGTAACCGGCCAAACCCAAGAAACTTTTAATATCGGAAGAAGATAGAGGTCTAGGCCAACTCTTAACCGCATCCATCTTAATAGGATCTACCTCAATTCCCTTGCTTGACACAATATGCCCAAGAAAAGCTACGAACCTTAACCAAAATTAGCATTTGCTAAGCTTTGCAAAAAGCTGTTGGTCTTTAAGAATTTGAAACACGATCCTCAAATGATCAATATGCTCATCCTCACTTCTTAAATAGATCAAAATATCATTGATAAACACAATTACGAACCTATCAAGGTATTGTCTAAACACCCTATTCATCAAATCCATAAATGACGCCAGTGCATTAGTCAACCCAAACGACATTACCAAAAACTCATAATGACTGACCATACCGAGTTCAAAAATCCATCTTCGGAATATCACTATCCTTCACCCTCAGTTGGTGGAAACCTGAACGAAGATCGATCTTAGAGAAATAATTAGCCCCTTGGAGTTGATAAAACAAATCGTCTATTCTTGGGGGAGGATACTTGTTCTTAATAGTCACTTTGTTAAGTTGCCGATAACCAATACACATACAGAGTGAACCATCTTTCTTCCTAACAAACAACACGGGAGCACCCCATGGAGAGATACTTGGTCGGATGAAACCCTTATCCAATAAATCCTTTAACTATTCTTTCAACTCCTTTAACTCAACCGGGGCCATTCTATAAGGAGGAATAGAGATAGGTTGCATATTTGGGAGAAGGTCAATACCGAAGTCTATCTCCCGCTCGGGAGGAATACTGGGTAAATCATTAGGGAAAACTTCTAGAAACTCCTTAACTATGGGGACCGACTCAAGAGTTGGGGTTTTAGAATCTACATCTGTCACCCTAACTAGAGGATAAATACAACATTTAGAAATCATCTTTATAGCTTTAAAATAGGAAACAAACTGACCCTTAGGCATAGAATTTCTCCCTTTCCACTCTAGGATAGGCCCATTCGGGAACTGAAACTTGACTACACGAGTTCTACAATCAATAGAAGCATATCATGAGTGTAGCCAATCCATACCCAATATAACATCGAAATCTAACATGTCAAGCTCTACCAAGTCAACAACAGTAACTCTATGGGATAAGGAAATGGGATATTTTCTATAGACCCTCTTAGCTATCACAGAATCACTAACAGGAGTAGAGACAGAAAAAGGTTCTAACAATATATCTGGGAGCACATCAAACTTCATGACCTCATAAGGTGTCACAAAGGACAAAGTAGCACCGAGATCAAGCAAAGAATATACATCAAGTTGAAAAACTTTTAACATACCGGTGACCACGTCCGGAGAACTCTCTTTTTCACCTCAAGATCGAAGAGCATAGAATCGGTTTTTCTTAGGAGCATTGGAACCCGCACCACTAGTAGGAGCTTGCTTGCCCTCTCTCCTCTTAGCCATAAGTATTGGACAATCCCTCATTTTGTGACCATTTTTACCATAACTATAACAACCATCCGAGCCAGTTAGGCATTTACCGTCATGCTTCCTTCCACACTTAGTGATATTAGACCTAGGCAATGAAGATCCACTACCATTACCTCCTTGAGGCTTAGATTTAGACACCCTATCTTGGTTGAACTTTTGAGGAGCATTGGAGGGACCTTGACCGAAAAACCTTTGTCGGAAGCTTGGACAACCTTGTCCATCGGACCGTGTGTTAGAGGAATTACCATCTCCGGTCTTAGCCTTTTTTGCTTCCCTAGACCTTTCCTTGAATTTCTTCTCCTCAATTTGTTGTGCATGCACCATGAGACGAGAGATCTCCATGTCACCAATGAGCATGGCGGTACGACACTCTTTAACCACTATTTCAGACACACCCGACACAAACTTACTCATCCTTGTCGTAGAATCGACAACCATTGTTGGAGCACATTTCGACAATTGAGTGAACTTTAGAGCATATTCCCTTACACACATACCCCTTTTGTCGTAGGTTAATGAACTCTAGCACCTTAGCTCCCCTCATCTCAATGGGAAAGAATCTATCAAGACAGGTGGCCTTAAACTTCACCCAATCAAGAGGACCTGCATCTTCTGACCTCCCTTCTTTACATTGGTTATACCACACTTGAGCCACACCTTCCAATTGGTAAGTGGCCAACTCCGCCTTTTCCATCGGTGTAACTCCCATGATTATCAAAATCTTATAGACCTCATCAATAAACTCTTGAGGATCTTCATCAACTTTCGAACCATGAAACTCCGGAGGTTTCATCCTTGTGAAGTCCCTCACTCATGAAGCCGCCGAATTCACATTAGAGCTTGAAGGAACCACAACCTTCCTATTGGCTTGGGCCAAAACCTATGGAGTACAAAGGACTTGTTTTGAGCATGTTGTGACCCTAGAACTTGAACCTAAATTTGGAATGGATGTGGAGATTTTCATGTGGTATTGTGGGTGTTAAAAAGGTGTTGTTGTAGGTTGTAGATTTCATCAAGGCCGAGGAAACCCTCATGTCAACCGGGGATTTGCTATCAATGTTCCTAGACCTCAAGGGGGAGGTGAAGTGGATTCTATGGATGTATGCCCTAAGTGTGGGAGGAAGCATGGTGGTCCTTGCATGAAGGGTTCGGGTGCTTGCTTTGAATGTGGAGAAGTGGGTCATAAGAGGTTTGA
>JAJOOF010006150.1:0-21487 GCA_029582545.1 Solanum lignicaule
ATCTGGATTATGATACCTGCTTGTATTTTTTGGTGTATTTGGTTAGAGAGGAACAAGAGATGTTTTGATGGAGAGTCAACTGCTTTAGGCATTTTGAAGACTAGGTGCACTGAAAATTTGTTTAGTTGGACCAACTTGTATCATGCTATTAATGCAGAACAACTTCAGGATTTTACTAACTCATTAGCTCTGGCTTAGATAGTTTGTATAGTTAGCCAGAGATTTTTTTGTAAGCTCAAATGCCATATCTTGTAAATTTTGCATCTTCTTGATGCTGTTATTAATACTACTTATCTTATCAAAAAAAAAAGTAGAGATGGAATAACACTTCTTTTTCAGAAATGGCAAGTCTTTTGATGTCAAAAACCAACACTAAGAAAGTAAGAGTACCATCTTTTAAGTCCACAAAATTTAAAGAGAATGAGGTAGAGGTGGCCTACCAAAATAAGATCATTAGCCTGGAATAACAGTGCATCTACAGCCCCAATCCTCACAAACACTGATATTTGGGGCTTGCTTGTTGGGGTGAGGGGAAAGGAGGGGAGAAGAGTAGCCATAAGGAAAGAACACTACTGATCTATACTAATAGCTAGACCATCAAACATTAATTCCTCGACCATTGAAACTTTTTTTTTTTTTTAAGAAAGGTAACAGAACCATCTAAACATCATTTGATGTTTTGCTTTACATTCTGCGTAAAACACTACTTGAATCTCATTGTGTCTGCTTTCCATATTTTTATGCAACAATTGATGTTGCTTCTCAACATCTACATCCTATTGAGGACCTCCAAAAAATACCGTGCCCATATCAAGTGAGAGACTGATGAAGCAAATAAAACAACAGATTACACCAGCTGAACCCAGTCATCAATGGCATGACAATAAAAATAGAAAAACAAAGAAGAAAACAGAGAGCAAAGTGTTCTCAGACGAGATAAAGTCAAACAGTTCTGAACTACCTGCTGGAAATTTCGAGCTGCTGCCTCTGTTGCACGGGCACAAATGGACTTCTCAAAGGCCTCAAGAGCTAGTGAAGCACGGGCTTTAGCATCATCTATATTTGAGGCACTCGTCATCTCTCTAACAAACAGCTCCACCCATTCAGTACGCTCCATCATGTACAGTTCTTTTGCTACAGATGAGCATGGTGTGGGCCCACCATTACCTGCACCAAAATGTGTAAGGGGACTACCAGTATAAAGAGACCCTGTGCAAGTGAACTTCAAAAAATCCCACAAATGTACTGATACACCAAAAGAAAAATGGTAAAAGTATCAACAGAAAGTGAGCTCAGGGGGACATCACTCATCATTTCAGTAAAAGCATGTAATAAGGCAACACCGGTCGCAGTTTTATTTCATTGTAGCAGCGGGTTAACTTCAGAACTTTTCAGGTCCCCCATCTTTCTCAACAGGGTCTCGAAGCACAAAATAAGTAGTGGAACATCCATGGCCTCAGCTCACTCAATTGAGAAAACAAGTGTCCGGGGCAAACACACGTTTCAGTCCGGTGTCAGGGTCTACAGTAAGGCAATTTGGTGAAAGTAAAGTGCTTTAAAGAAACAAGACATTTCTCTTAAAATCAACAAAAGAGATAACTCATGACAACAAACCCATATTAATAAATGAACAACTATGTTGGGCTTCAAGGGACTCTGATTGCCATATCAACATTTTGACAAGTCAAATACAAGCAAAGAAAAGATTTTTTAAAATAACTACTCATTATTTTCTTTACATTTCTATACAACCGCTTCTCCACCACAACCAAGAGTAAACAATTAAATAATGCCTTAAATTCAATAAATATGCACCAAAGTCGGTAAGTAATAAAGTAGTGCAGAAATTTACCATAAACAACTGTGGAAGTACTAAATTTGTGAAACAGAATCGAGCAAATAAGTCAGAAAATGTTGACCACAGTCGACTAAATTCTCCAATTAAAGGGTGCAGAAAACACTAGCTACGTGACACTTCTGGTAAAAATGGTAAGCAGTTGTTAAGCCTGCACGAGATAAAAAATTGGCATAGAATTGTGATACACAAAAATAGCACGAGGAGTGATCTGCCAGGATACTGACATACATTTTCAACCATGTGAAAAAAACAAACACGCATCAGATTGGACAAGAAAGGAACAGGGTATTAGATTGATCAATGAAAACGTCACATAAATTCACTGGATAATGTATACTACAGTACTACTTAACAAACATCTAGAGGAAGCGAATTATAATTCATACAAACTACAAAAAAAAATACAAAATAATTGACACGTGTATATAACTCGAGTCACATGATCACTTACCACAAGAAAAAAACAAAAAGAAGAGAAATCTCAATTGCACAATTATCTTGTTCTGCAATGATTTTTAGATAGCACGTGATTATTGCACACAAACAAAGGATGTCACAAGAGAACCTACTTGAAGTCATTCCCCAAGTTCCAGTCAAAAAAGATTCGAAGAGGGAAAAAATGAAACATCGGAAATAAGAATCAAACTAAATACTGATGTTTACCTTGAGTTACGATCGGAATGCCGTTGTCCTGGGTAGCATCAGATCTTCCTGGGAGGGGCCCCAAATTCTCAGCAGACCCCAAGCGAAGCTCATTTAATCTTTTGATGGCAGAATCCAAATCACCACATTCATCCAGAGCTCTCTCAAGCAACTAAAAAAAGTGCATCTCAAGGTTAAATTCTCCCTTTACAGGATAGAAAGTCTGATCAAGAAAAGCTATACAAAAATATGCCATACAATTAGATATCTAGATCATAGAAATGTAACCGGAAACTAAAACTAGCTTCTACAAATCAATCCTATCAAAACCTAAAACCAACAACCCCATAGATTACTCCCTCCGTTTCACAAAGAATGGTCTAGTTTGACTTGGCACGGAGTTTAAGAAAATAAAGAAGACTTTTGAATCTTATAGTCCTAAATTAAAGTTATGTCAAATGTACAAAATTGTCCTTTAATCTTGTGGTCTTAAACATGCCACGTGGAAAGCTGAAATTAAAATGTTACCAAAAAAGAAAGAGGTCATTCTTTTTGAAAAGAAGGGAGTATTTAAAAAAAAAAATAGAACCACAAAATTAGATCCATCAATGATATCACTAGATGAAAACCATCAGACAACATACCATTTTTGGATCAATTGGAATGGATAGAAATCCACATAAAACAAAACAATGATTGTGAATTTCAAATCCAAGTATCAATATTAGTAGAAGAAATTGGAAAGAACTTCTGAAAAAACTAGGAATCATCAATTGAAGAATAAGTAACGGCTCTAGTAGGACTTAGATGAAATGTGTTTCTTAATAATTTATACCTACACTTTATAAGGTAACAAGGCTTTGGATTAGGCTAAAGTCAACATACAAATTGTAAATGACACCTATCAAGAATAAGCTGGAAAATGTGCACCTCTTTAGTTCTTTTATAAGTTCCTCTTTTTGGGGGTAAGAATTCTTTCAAAAGTTGAAAGGTATTTGGAGTGTTGTAACAATAAGTTTTTGCAATATTTTTAGATACTACAAAACCTTATTACGTTACCAGAGCAAAGGCCTTTTTTCTCTCTTTGAGGAAGCACCGACCTTCACAAAACTAATGATATGTCATTGGTGTTTGCAAAGATGTCCCTTTTTGTTCTTTATTAATCATACAATGTGTATTTGAAACTAGAGTTGGTGGGTGAGCAATTTCTTACAGGATTTCATCAATTCTAAAACACTAAACAAAAGATATAATGAACCTGATCGAGTGACTTCCATCATGGAATGTTCTAACAGGGTACAAGTACAAGTTTTTACAGTTCTCCTTGCACAAGACAAATAGATCAAATAATAAGAAGACAACTAACTTCACTACAGTCTACAACTATTGTAGAAAATTCGCTCTCCCTTCCCCTTAATTCCCTTTCTTTTTTTCGGTTAGAATCAGATGTTGAATGCTTTCATGAAAGTTGTCCTTTCATGGTTTGGTCTTAGGAAAATAACGACAGAAGCTAATAATAAAGGAGATTACAACTCTTGCACTAATAACTTTACCGCCTAATTGTTCATATTGTCAACACACTATGTTGCTCGTACTCTTCAAAATCCTTGTCGCACTTGTGTTGACATGAGACGGTAGGGGTGTAATTGTGGATCCACACAAGATTCGGTCAACTTACCTTGGGTGCTTTGACTACATCTATGACCGAAAAGTACAGATTGATTGTCATCTATGACCATGAAGAATGTTTGCTATTATTTGAGATATTTTATTAATAAAAATGTCTCTCTTCCTTCACAAGGTAGAGGTAAAGTTGTGTAAACACCACCCTCCCCGTACCCCACTTGTGGGATCACACTGGGTTGTTATTGTATCTTATGACATAAGGAATTTAATTTTGTTAGTTTTAGTCAATAGCTTTGATTAATCAAGATATATACTTTACATACTTGTTTTTTATATGTTTTACTTGAGTCGAGTGTCAATCGGAAACACAACTTCTCTAACTTCACAAGGTAGGAAAAAGGTTGCATACACTCCACCCTCCTTAGACTCCACTTATGAGATTACACCAGGTATGGTGTTGTTGTTGAAGTTGTATGCTAGCACCCGTATCCACACTCAGATTCATTCCTTGAATCCTAAAATTTATGTGATGATGAATCATGAATCCAACCTTTGGATTTGTACATGTATTAGATACCCACACTCGAGTCGAGCAACTTAGGTCAAGCATAAAACTCTTTTGAATAAGACTCCCATGGTTATTTTACAATTTTCATACGAGACTTGTAGTCATCATTATTTTATTTTTTAGAATGGTGAAGTTTTTATACATAAAGTTGACTGCACAAGTTGTGTGGTCAAACCAAAACTTTTAGAGTTTCAAGGGGTATCCTACCTCCTCGCCTATCCAATTGTAATGTAATCTAAAACATTAAAAATATATTTTGCCTCTCCTATATATACTTGTTTACATCAAAAGTAATAAAGGACAAGACTTCATCTACAACGTCAGGATAGAGCATCCTTTATCTTCAAAGCATCTCTGATTTTTTCCTTCCCATATTCTCCAAATGCATGTTGGGACAATAATCCATCTCTTTCTGATGGGGCAATCTACCCTACTAAAACATCCAGTGTACTTTTTGGCATTACCTATCCAATTCCCCTATTTTTGATGAATATTTTCCACAATTTATCTACCCATTCGCAGTATAGAGAGAGACAGTTGATTGTCTCTGCTTGCTCCCCAATTAAATAACATCTGGAACATAGTCAATAACCCCTTCCAGTTAAGTTGACCTATATATGGACAGTCTTTAAACCCTCAGGGGTTGGCCTGCTGGCAATTGACTTGAGCCTTGGGGTTTGCTCCCTTTCAAGGTCTCAAGTTCGAAACCCACTGGGTGCAAACAATTTCTGAGGGCCATCGGACTGGGTAAAACCTGAATTAACCGTGGTGCACTTGCGGGAAACTCCTTGCCGAGGGCCTGTGCACCCCCGGGATTAGTCGGGGCTCAAAGAGACTCGGACACCCGGTGCAAATCAAAAAAAATATATGGACAGTCTTTATGCCAGTAACCAAGTAAAGCAACTATTTACCAACTCACGTACACCTCGACTATTCCACTGATTACTTGTTATCTCCCGCCAGCAAAGATACCGTGTAATTCTATCTACCAAAGCTTAGGCAAATGGGATGAAATCACTATGGACTCGAACCCTGATCTTCTATGGTTTTCATCCACCGTTAGGCCACACCCTTGGGTGTCAAGATGCATTTTTCCTTCTGATGTTGCCCTCCATTCCCTCTTAATTACCTTCTTCACTATTCCATCATAGAAACATGAAACTCCAAATGGGTTTTTTTAAATAAACACCCATAAGACCAAAGATACCTCACATGGAAAAGTTGTGAAAAGAAAGCATAATAGTGACTAGAGTTTTTACCAACTAATATAAGATTAAACTAATAATCATCGTAATGCCAATCTTAAAGGGGAAGCACCCACCACAAATACAAGAAGATCAGAAGTCCACAAATACAAGAAGATCAGAAGTCCACAAATACAAGAAGATCAGAAGTACTATCAACCTAATTGGCATGATTGCAAGTTGCAACTATAATCTAATTTTAGATGATGCATATCTATTTAATTTCCTAAAAATAAGAATTTCCTATAAATAGGCCAAGCAATGTGTTGGCAAGGCAGCCACAGCAAGATAAATTTGATGATTTGCCTTGTAAATTGTAGAAGTTAAAATTATTGGAGAATTAGTTAAGTGCATACAAGTGAGTTCCTTAGTTGATCTTTATTAGAAATAGATGTGCTGGTACTAAAAGTGGAAGAATTTCCTTTACACCATGCACCAAGTTTACTTATTTTTTTAATTTATTATTACTGATTTTTTTAAACTATAATAATAATAATAATAATAATAATAATAATTAAAAAAAAATGAAATTTCAAGGAAAGAGAACACATGTATCCATACCAATAAGCAATTGTGTTTTCTATTATCAGTAAATAATCATAGATTGATATATTGTTACGCTAAGGATAAGTTGTGAACTCGAACTAATAATACCAATTAAATATGGTCAAACAGGCAAGATTATAATTTATTGATATCGTCCGCGCATGATGCGGGTTCTGATACCAGTTGAATTAAAACATAAGGGAATTTGAAATGGAGGTTGTTATTGCACCTCAGAATCAAAACTGTCGAACTATGAGAATTTTCGAGAGCACCCAACGGTGTGGGCTAGTGGTCAATGAAGTGGTTGAGAACCCTAAGGTCTCAGGTTCAAAACTCAGCAGAGACAAAAAAACACTAGGTGATTCCTAAGTTGAGCGGACTCTTCACTTTTGATGCCACACCCTTTGGATTCTCCAAAAGTAAAGTACTTTTGGAGAATTCGACACGCATCCATTGATTATTCTCATCTTTCCTAGCCTTGGTGGACAAAGTTACATGGTATATGGTATATGTCGCTGGTGGGAGGTGAAAGATATCCCGTGGAATTAGTCGAGGTGCGCGAAAGTAGGCCCGGACACCAAGGTCATAAAAAATAGGATTGTCGAGTAATTATCCAAGTAAAATGATTGTTGAGTACACTTACTTCAACTGCATAACTGTTTTTTATAAGTTCAACAGCATAATTGTGTAACTTATGACCAACGTTACATTTCACTAGTTCAGAATTTAGGAAATTGAATCAGCATTGAAGTGCTCCCTCTTTTTTTGATAGAGCATCCGAAAAATGCTCCACTCTCTCTAGCAAAATCAAAGCTCACATGTAACATTTCTATCACATCAAAAGCTAAATCAAACGGAATAACTATATATACAATCAACCCTATTTTGTCAGCCAACTAAACTTTTCAGGCCTCATACTACAAATTAAACAAAGAAAGTTCCAACTAAAGGATTCCAAACCACAAGCTGAAACCCAAATGAATAGCAGTGTAATTGTTGAATCACTTAATAAAGGGATTGCAAACAAGGGAACCTGTCTGGTCCAAATGAATTTGCACCTCCTAGAAACTTTAAAAAATTCATTGTAATTATCACATGAGCTCTCTTTGTCTTTTAAACATTTCCAATCCAAAACAACAATAAAGATAGTCAAAGATGACCAAAACTCCAATAAAGAACTTCTAAAAGAATTAAAGAGGTGCACATTTTCCAACTTATTCTTGATGGGTGTCATTTATAATTTGTATGTTGACTTTAACCTAATCCAAAGCCTTGTTACCTTATAGAGTGTAGGTATAAATTATTGAGGAACACGTTTCATCTGATTCCTACTAGAGTCGTTACTTTTTCTTCAATCAATGAGTCCTAGCTTGTTTGGAAATTCTTTCCAATTTCTTCTACTAATATTGATACTTGGATTTGAAATTCACAATCATTGTTTTGTTTTAAGGGGATTTCTATCCATTCCGATTGATCCAAAAAGGGTATGTTGTCCGATGGTTTTCATCTAGTGATATCATTGATGGATCTAACTTTGTGGTTCTGTTTTTTTTTTAAAAAAAACCTATGAGGTTGTTGGTTTTAGGTTTTGATAGCGTTGATTTGTAGAAGCTAGCTTTAGTTCCTGCCCACATTTCTATGATCTAGATATCCGGTTCTATGGCATAATTTCCTACAACTTTTCTTGATCAGACTTTTTTTACCATGAAAAGGCTAGAATTTAACCTAGAGATGCACTCCATTGCAAAGAAAGGATATTTACAGCCAAAATTGCAAAACAATCAAAGAAAAAAACTGTTCGTACAAATGAATTGCACTGAGAAATACTTAATGACCTTGGAACTCCCAAAATTTCACTAAAAAACTATCACCTGCCAAATCAAAAGCTAAATCAAATAGAATAACTATATATACAATCAATCCTCTTTTATGTTCCACGTAGAGGTTTCCAAGCCAAAACGCTGAAACTCGAATGAATTGCACTGTAATTACTGAATCACTTAGAAAAGGGATTTCAAATAAGGAAACCTGTCTGGTCCAAATGAATTTGCACCTCCTATAAACTTCTAGAAATTCATTGTAATCATCAAATGAGCATTCTTTTCTTTATCTGTCTTTTCAACATTTCCAGTCCAGTACAACAAATAAAGATAAACAGAGTGATTTCTTGTACAGCTCAAACTTCCAAAACAAAAAATTACTCTAATTAATCAAATATTTTTGTCTATATCAGCGAATGAGCAAAAACCGATATGTGACTATCGATTGCCGCGGCCAGAAACAAACAGAAATTCCAAACAAATAATCACTCTAAAATCATTAAATTACTTTAATTTAAAATAAAAAAAGAAAAAGGAAACCTGTTTGTCCATATCAGGGAACACCGATATGAGATGATCGATCGCCGACGGAGTCGAGAAGGATGGCGGCGGAGAAAACGAAGACGGAGAACAACGGATCCTCTTCGGGACCGGCGGCGGAGACGGCGATGACTGCAAATCTTCAAAAAAATTGGATCTCTTACCGCACACCACAGCAGACATGTTGCGCCAAAAAATCAAATTCCCCTCAACAGCAACAACAACAACAACAACAATTCTTCTCCCACCGCCTCGCTCATGCAGATTCCAAATATACCAATTCCAAAAACCACAAAAAATTTAAAAAAAATCAGATTTTTCTCCGATTCTTCTCAAATTCCTCCCAACAACAACAAAAAATAAAAAAAAATAAAAAAAATCAGATTTCTCTCCGATTGTTCCAATGTATATAAAAAATTTATCTGTATGAATACATTATTAAAAATAATTAGGTTTTTTATTTCTTTATCGCCTCTTTTTTTTTTTATGAGATAAAGATAGGTTTTGTAATAACTTTTGGAAGCAAAAAAATAATCTGAAAATAGCAAAGTAAGATAAAATAACAAGTAGTTACAGTATATTATGGTGAAGGACAAGTAATAAGATGACACGTGTTATGTGGTAATGACGTGGAGACATATGATTTGTTGTTTGCTTTTTTACGTCACGCTTTTATACTGTTTCGCTGCGTTTTATAATTAGCTTTGGTAGTTGAACGACAAGCGGTGGCTTCCTTATTTGGTAAAGCTAGTGTGTAAGGTGAGGCATTTATAATTGGGAAAAAAAACCAAAATAGTCTTAACTATTTTTTTGAATTTAAGGAGTTGGAGTTTATTTGGTTGTAGGGAAGAATATTTGAAATCATGTTATGATTTAATATATTCAAATATGATTTCAGAAGTAAAAATAAATTAGAAAATATGTTATTATATGGGGTAAAATTTCGACTCAACAGTTAGATGAATTAATATATGATACACAGTGAGAAGAAGACATATTAATCGTGATGTCTTGAGGATGCCCTCGGATCAAATGTTTGATTGTGTCCGGTAAGGTTTGTCTTGTTTGCAGAGACCTGAAATGGAACCAGGGTCAAGTCAATGACCAGTTAGGATAAGCTCATAGTACAACCGTTATGTAAGAATCCACGATTCTATGTTTTAGTTGCACACTCTATGATGTAATATAAAAATACAAATTACTGTAGGTGTGAGTTTCACGCAAGGTAATTAGCTAGAGTTTAGTTTACATATATATTTAACCCTTTGTTTGTATCTCATTTCAATATTCTCCACTCACAACTCATTACTCTTAATAACTATAAAGGAATATATAGCTCCCAAACTCTTAAATTACTTATACACTCTATTGTATATTAAGGTGTGTATTACTAATACATGAAAATATTAGTGATGCTTTTAATGTATGCATTAACATTTCCATACCCTTTTCTTACCATAGAGCCGTCAATCAATTTGTTAGGGGTTCACTAGTATATATATTTAATTTTCTAAACGAAAAAACTATTGGTTCATCCGAAACCACGAACCCACACTTAGCTCTGCCCCAACTCTGATGATATCAAGGATGAAGAAATAGTGGTTTAGTGAATACAACAAGGGAGGAGTGGATAAATAGGTTGAGTTGTGGGTTCGATCACATTAAATATAGAAAAAATTACTTAGATGAGTACCTTTTAATAAATTACTGATTTTAGCAATATTTTTTTATTTATTACCACTTATAGCAATACACATCAATACTATGTTAAATCTGCAAAATGTATTAAAATTGAATTATGTATGCAATATATATGTATTATAGTTGTTTTTCTTAAATAAATTATGTTTGTTTGGTAAGAAATTGACACATTATTTTATAAGTGTATTAAAATGTGTGATAAATATATAATCCATCAATAAAACTTGTATTATATGTGAATAATAAATTGTTCTTTGTAATATGTATTAAAATTGTATTATAAATGTATTAAAATTGTATTATAAATGTATTAAAAGTGATCAAGTAAAAAAATATATTATTGCTACAGATAGTAAATATTTTTTTAATATAGTATATTTATGTAAGTATCCCGTATATGTTGGGTTCGATCAAATTTAAATAAATATTTGCATCCAATTTGTATAGTTTCCCTAAGAAATTAAGTACTACTTATATATTAAACCATCACTCTAAATTAAGCTTATATTACCCGCGGAAGATTATAATCCCATCGCCAAAATTCCTCACTAATGGCATTAAAACAACTTTTATTTCTACACAATCCATACATTCCATCGCCGGCGTCGTATTCCTCTCGCCGGAAAAATGCATCGGCAGCTACTTCTTCGACTAGCAATTCAATACTTCAACACCCGATGTTATTGTCGAAGGACATTGACAAATTCAAACCACTGGATTTCCCTAAGAACTCCACCAGGAAGTTGAATCGCTCTGTTACTACTATCAGATCTCAATTGAATTTTCCCATGATTTCTCCGCAAGATCAATGGGGAACTTGGACTGTTCTCTTCGCTACCGGCGCTTTTGGCATTTGGTAATCAACTCACTCATCCATGTGTGTGTATTATTCCTGTCCAATTTGTGTTACATTTTTTGTTTTTCGAGATTTGAACTATGTGAACTTTAACCTAACATTTTAAGTATATTTTTTCATCTTTTAGCAACTTATAAATGAGATTTTTGAATCCTGTGATCTTAGATTTTTGGGGTCCTAAACTTGCAATATTGGAATTGGAAAACTTAGAAAATCGAAAAATGCACTCTTTTTGGAACAGATCAAAATGGAATGTAAGACACTCGGAGTGGGAGTAATATTTATGGTATAGTTTTTTGAGAGGCACAAGAGCTAACAAAGAGTATTTATATTTGACTGCCTTAGAGCAATGGGGGGATTGAATCGAAAAGGCCCCCTAATATAGATAGTGTGTTGCCTATGTTTTTTCTGAAATAAGGACGTTTAAGTTTGACTAATAAGTGCAACTTCTAGTCAATGACCTGAAAGAAGTCACTAGCTTCTTGCTATCGAGCGTGGCTTAGCCTTAGTTTACAAGGAAGTTTTGTGGTACTTAGGATTTTAATTTTAAAACATTGAGATGATCTAATACAACTTAGGTTCAAAGATAACGAAAAGTGCCACAGAAGTTGGGACAGAGAGTGTACTTTTTTTTACAATCATGGATGAAAGACTTGAAGTTTCAGATTTTATAGTTATACGCAGCTTGTTGTTTGGTCTTATGAAAATTGAAGGTCGGAGAAGACCAAGGTTGGGGCTGCACTAAGTGGTTCACTAGTAAGTGTACTGGTTGGTCTAGCAGCAAGTAACTTGGGCATTATAGCTAGTGAAGCTCCAGCATATAAAATCGTGACAGGATTCTTGCTTCCACTTGCTGTTCCCTTGCTGTTGTTTAGAGCTGATATGCGTAGAGTATTGAAGTCCACTGGAACACTGCTCTTGGCCTTTTTGCTTGGATCAGGTAATGGTCTGCTTCATATTTTCAGAACAACTTATGGCATATCTGCTGGAATGATCAGTTCAAATTTTATCCTTAGAATTGCTGAAACTATTATTAGATCATTGATTTTGAAGACTTATGTGCTCTATAGTAGGTTTAAGTTGGTCAATATTTCTCCAATTTGATGATTAAAGGCTCCGGATTTATGTTATCATTCTTTCAGCTGGTCATGTACATAATGACCTTAGCTCACAATGGTTTTCAGCTTAAGTTCACAGACTTGTTTATTCTTTCTTTCAATAGCTAAATGAGGATAGGAAACAAGAGCAAGGCTTATATATAGGGTAGAATCTATAAAGGATATATATCAAATCCAGTAAACTTCTTTCCCTTATATTTTTCGTCCAAAAAAGAGGAAACAAGGGACGCCCTTCTCCTCCATCAAATCTCCCTCCCTCTATACAAAATACAACTTTGATGTCTAGTTTTGTTCATTAACACATTAGAATTTAGTTAATTCTACCAGCAAAATGATAATGCCAATAATCTTCAGTAACACTTAAAGTTAAAGCAATGTGATGTTAGGTTTGTCTACTACATCTACAATTTGAAAGGCTTCTCTCTGAAGTCCAGAAAACCTAACCTATATAACATAAATCAATTGATGCTTACTACCAGAGATACTGAAATATCTTACGTACATGCTGGGTAACGTTGTAATCAATGGTATCATTTCAACAGGTATGGGAACCAAACACTATATCCCATTGAAAAGCAGATTTGCCTTATGACTTTGTGTCTGGTATGCCAATAAACCAAGCTTCCATCTTTTCAGCATTCTTCATGTTGCTTATACATAACCCAAATTTCTCCTTAAATATTTATGCGTCTTTAAAGATCTCTGTTAAGAACTTGGCTCAGTTCTTAGATTAGTTTGGAAAAAGCTAACATGAGGACACTTGCCAGTTAAAAAGTACTAGAAGCTACAGGTTTTTATTTATGCGGAGAAAGGATGAAATAATCTGCTCCCAAGATACTAGCTTAGAACACGAGATTCATCAACCTGATGATACTTGACAAAAAGAGGGGAGTTAGACTTTGTTGCAAAACTTTGGTGCTTTACTCTTTTCTATTGATCAGGTAGATCTTATTGAACTGGCTAGTACCATGCAGGTAATAGGTAATTACAAATTTTTGAGTATTCTACTCTTACCAGCATTTTTGATAAGTTTAACTAGAGCAATCAGATTTCCTTCTGTGAACAGACCATCATCCTTGTGCTATTCCACTTTGCTGGGTTCACCTTACTTATTTTGGATTATACTTTTGTGGGACAGTGAAACATAGAGGTCCCCAGAGCCAAGTGAAGTGGAGCGCTTTAAGGCCTCCTACGGTAATGAAAATTATCATATATCATTAAATCTTTTCGGGAAAAAAAATAAATCAAAAATCAAAATATCTGACATCTTTTTGGTATAATTGTGATGCCTAACTTCTGACTAGACTATGTAATTTTGTTATTTTCATCGTCCGAATATCGAGAAGCACAGACATCAGTTGTCACAACCCATTTTCATGAGCCACGACAGGTACCTAACAAGCTGCTGCCCACTAGCCGAACCACTACTATTCACTCTTTCATAAATGATTAAACCAAAATGGAAGCATACTGTAGATGAGAGACTAGATCTTAACAACGTAAGTAAAAATAGTCTATACACAATCTAGAACCAACCATAACCCAACAGATGCAGTCAAGGGGCATCTAATAGAATCCGAGTGCAAAAGATCTAGGGATGCAATCCAAAAACAGAAATGTAATGAAATAAATTAGACAAATGCCAGCACGAACAGATGTGGTCGGCTCAGCTCAGCTGAAGCTCCGGACGGCGAATGCCTTGAAGTAGATCAAGTATGTATTGGGATAGCACAGAATCTGCATAGAGCAGTAGGTATGAGTATGAGTCACAAGGACCCAGTAAGATCATTGATCCGCTCCTCCCTCTTACCCCGATGAGCAAGTCTTCAACAATAGAATGCATGAAAGCAAATAGTGCATATCTAAGTCTATAAATAACCATAGCAGGTATCTAATGATATCAAGCACATATGTGCACTATGCCCTCGTGGTTGGGAGCACTAGACCAATCCATAAGCCCTGTGCAGATAGGACTGCTTGACCAAAAGCATAGGCACTTGTCGATAGGACGGGAGAAGGCTAGATCAAAATTTGTTTCAAGTTTCTAGGACTAGCTAAGAGCACGATGCACACTGTACCAGTGGAAAATCTGCACTAGTGCCGAAACACCCCTGAACCCCTCGGGTCCCAAACCGAACTTTACAACAAGTCCTAAAACATCATATGAACCCACTGGAAGTATCAAATCAAGGAATAGGGTGCTAATACTTAAAAGTAAAAACAAGGGGTTGGGTTGTTATATATAGCTTCTCTCCTCAAGAGCTGTAGTTTTTTCTGTTTCCTAATTGATTCTTTTGCTTTTTGCTTTGACAGTTGCAACTACTATTGGGACTGTGGTGGCTTTTTGCATAGTTCCGATGCGATCACTTGGTCAAGATGGCTGGAAGATAGCTGCCGCTCTTATGGGAAGACACATAGGTGGAGGTAAATTCATAGACTCTTGTTTTCTCTGTGGTCTTGTACAATTTTTATTTAGGATCATCCTTTTACATCTGTATTTTCCAATCCTCCTTATGCAAGCTTTTTCCCACTAACTTTCGTGACAAAGCACCATACCTTGATCCTGGAGTTCCTGTAAATTCAAAGTGTTGAAAAAACAACCAGTTGGCTTCTCATGGCTGTATGGTCTGTTAATGGTTGACATGGATTTAAGTTTCAATTCTTCTTTTATAATGAATGTCAACACTGCAACCTACTTTATAATTGGAGGTTGTAAGTGTCACATTGAGCATGAGCGGTATCTTTTCCGATTGATACTCCTAGAAAGTTACCTGTGACATTTCAGTAACATTTCTTCTAATTGTTGGTCTGAAATAGAATTTTTTTTTTTTAATCTTTTTAAGCATTCATGAAACTAAGTTGGGAACATTGTACAATCTAAAGATGATGTCAGTTTCAACTTTGGATCTTATACTTGATTCAAAAACGGTTCTGTTCTCGGTTTCAAGTTGGTAGCCTCGTCTAGCTTGTTTTAGAATATATTCTAACCTCTTTATTGATAAAGACTTTTATAACATCTTACTGCCTCTTTAAAAACAAAGACCGAATGTATCCACATAAAAGAAAATTATATTTCATCATGAAAGTTACTCTTTGACAGCCTTTTACAGTAGTCGACGTAGCTAATGGAGAATAAAGAAGCTGTGGGAAATATAGCAAACTTGACGCCATTTAATGATGTCTGACTCAGTGATTGTGATGGTTATTATTTTTCTCTGGAAGACAGTTATTCTACATACTGAGTTATCTACAATTTGACATTTTGTTCATTCATTTTATCAATGACTGAAAAGATTGCCAACTCTCTTTCAGCTGTCAACTATGTGGCTATTTCCGAAGCTCTGCAGACATCACCATCAGTTGTTGCTTCTGGATTGGCTGCTGATAATCTTATTTGTGCAGTATACTTCACAACATTGTTTGCATTGGCTTCTAAAATACCTGCTGAGGCTACTCAATCAGCCACTGGTACGTACACCAGTTCAAATGATGAAATATTCCTTCACCTGTTAATTATTGTTTTCTATTTGCTGTTCCATCGCTGTCATAATATTAAAGTTTAAAATGCCTGGAACTCTTAATGAATCTTCAGAATAAAAAACTCAAATCAAAGACACTTGATGTATGGTTATGTTGAAATTTTATTCCCTTTCCAAGTAGTAGAATGATTTGTTATTTGTCTGAAATACCTATTAGCCTAGTAGGAAATTTGTACAAGATTATTGTGAAGGTACTGACAGAGAGACTGAAGAAGGTTATCCAAAAGTTGGTTGACAATCAACAATTGTCCTTCAAAGTTAGACATTATGAATGCTGCATTCATAGCAAAATTTTGAGAGGAAATCCAGGGATCTTATGCAAATTAGACATTGAAAAGGCTTTTGATTGTATTAACTAGGAATTCTTTTTTAAAATCTTGAAGGACATAAGGTTTTGCAGCAAGTGGATAAGGTATCTACCTTTAACGCTGGTACAATCATAATCTCATTCTTATCGATACGGGTTTTTCCTCACAGAGATTAAAGCAAGGTGATCATTCGTCAGGGAAAGATTTATATGATAAAGAGGGCAAATCTCAGGGGACATTTGAAGGATTTCAGGGTGCTGAACAATGAGAGGAGCAGCCTGGAGATTACACATCTTCTACATGCTGATGACTCATTGATTTTCTGTGATGCTGAAGTGGAACTGGTTAGACACCTGAGGCTGATTCTTTCTGTCTTTGAAGCTGCTATTAATTTTTAGTCTTCATGTGAACCAGGGGAAATCTCAGATTTTCTCAGTCAATGAAACTCCTAAGCAAGATGATAGACTTCTCTGGGGAAGAATCAATAAAGGGGTTTTCTCTGATACTTGGCACTGAAGCATATCTGGAGGGTAAATACCCTTCAAAGTTGCTTGTTTTTCGCTGGCTAGTGGTAAAAGAGGTTGTGTTGACACATGATAACCTTATGAAGAGAGGAACTCAGCTGTGCTCAAGGTGTTTTGTGTGTGGAAGAGAGGATGGAACAAATATCCACCTCTTTTTGTATTGTCATGTTACCAACAGATAGTGGAAACTCTTGCAGAGTATGAAAGGTCTGAGTTGGAAAACGCCCAAGTAGACTGCTGAAATGTTAGCATGATCCAGGAGATGTGATGAGGCAGAAAAAAATGATGGGAGTAGCATCCCAGCCTGCATCTAGTGGACATATGGAGGATAGAAACTCAAGGTGTTATGAATATATAGTTAACTATGAGCAGAAGATAAAGATGAATTGTACAAAAAAAAATTGATAACCGTAGTGTCCGGGCCAGCTTGCACGCACCTCGACTAATTCCACGGGATACCTGCCGCCTCCCACCACCAACAGGTAGCGCTACCTAGTACCAGGTAACTCTGTCCACCGAGGCTAGGACAGATGGGTTAAAGCACCTAGTGTTGAGCATGGAAATCTGGGCTTTCAATGTAGCAAAGTTATGACTGCCAACAAGCTTTATTGGCCACTTGCAACAGGATTAAACTGAACAACAACGTTAGAGTTGCTGCTAGTGGTGGAGTTCGCATTCCATATGTTCTCAGGCATGTTAAGAGTGAGTCTGCGGTGGTAGTCAGAGGATCCAAAAAAAACTCAGGAGGGTTAAGACGTGAGCTCTGATACCATATAATTAATTGAGCAAGATGAAGCAAAAGATACTTTTATTAAAAGATGATGAACTGATATATATACACAAAGAAATAATAGTCTCTGTGAGAGACCTCCTCCTACGGTGGAACCTAATTAGAGATCAAGGAAATAAAATATTGAACTCCTAAAATAGTGGAAACATAATAACAACCTATGCAGTAAAATAAAGTAGTAACAGTAAGGAATACTGAAGAAGCAGTAGTTAACAATGTTCTAATAGTTTTTGCCTCTGTTGGGATTTAAACCTGAGACCTCATGGTTCCCCAAGCTTTTTGTAGAAGATGAATTTTATATTTTTATTTCACTTTTGGTGTAACAAAGCTTTTGTAGAAGATATGAATTCTCTGATATACATCATTGGAGCCATGTAACAGGCACGAGGCTATGTTTTTTATTCTTTTGCATTGCAACTTTTGTGTTCTTTGTGCTAAGAGTTATTTATGAAAAATTCTATTACCTTTTCCAAAAATATGTGGAACTCTTTTCAGATGACAAGGTTGACTCAGAATCTGGTAACAAGCTACCTGTACTGCAGACTGCTACTGCTCTTGCTGTGTCCTTTGCTATATGCAAGGCTGGAGAACTTTTGACTAAGCATTTTGGTATTCAAGGAGGTCTACTTCCCACTATTACAGCTATTGTTGTCATTCTAGCAACTTCATTTCCCAGTCAATTTGCCTACCTTGCGCCGTCTGGTGAAGCTATGGCACTGATACTGATGCAGGTTAGTTCCTACAATATACCTTCTCAAATAAAAGTTCCCACAATATTTATATGTGGATGTAAAATGCTATTTGAACGTTGTCAGACTTCACTTTTTTTTTAACTTTATATGTTCTACCAAGTATAAGTAAATTCAAATGGCAAAAGGGTCTGGTGGACCCTTATACTTATATGAGTTTGTATTGTGAATCCTTCTACTTACCCGTTTGTCAATTGAACCCTTAAACTCAATAAAACACAATTTACCCTCGGACCATTGACCAGACTTATGTGGCATTAGGATGTCTGAGTTGGCAAAAGTGTGTAACTACACGCCTCTTAAGGTAAGTGAGGAGCATTTTTAGTTAAAAAAAGTATTTAAAATTATAAAAGAAATATTTTTTTTAAACCATTAATTAAAAAAAACCTTTCTTCTTCACCCATTACACCAATTTCCAGTCATCTCCATCCCCTGCCCAACCCCTTTTTCTTTCTTTTCCACAATCTATTGTCATCTATTTAGTAGATCTTGGGCACCTCCTTGAGTCCACTAATTCACCGACGGAGGTAGAGAGCGGCGTTGGTGGTGCTTGCCGGACAGCACTGATACGCAGTGGAGTGAGAGAGAGAGGCGTGGCTGGTCAGCAGAGAGGAGAACGAGGTGGGTGAGGGTGCAAGGATCTAATCATGGCGGCGAAAATGGTGATGGTGTTCGCTAGATCTGGTGGTGCGGTGGCTTAGGTTGTTGGTTTGTGTGGAGGTTGGAGGAGGAAAGGAAAATGGTGATGATATGCGGCGGAGATGAAGGCGGGTAAGGGAGAGAATATGAGTGGTTTTGCCGGCAAAAATGGCGGCGACGGCTTTGGCTGTGAAATAGTGGGAATGGGAGAGAATGTAATGGAGTTTTACTTTAAAGAATATAATTAAAAAAATTATTTTCCTTTTATTAAACAATTTAGATTAATAATTTTAAAAATAATTATGAAATAATTATGACATGGCATTAATATATCTGATGTGGATATGACATGTCATTTATGTAAAGGAGAGTGAGCTACACACATGGTTGGAGGGGTTTAAAAGGCTCATTTTAATTGAGTTTAAGAGTTCAGTTGACAAATGATTAAGTAGAAGGGTTCACAATACAAATGCATACAAGTACAAGGGTCTACCAACCCTTAAACTATAACGAACACAAACTTAGACACTCTTTTTCATACCCTCTTTAATTAATTTCTTCTATGCTGCATATTTTTGCCTAGAGTAACCTGAACCTATTGCGTGTATAATTTGTGCAATGAAGACAAAGCTGCAAGAGCACACCATAGACATTTAAGATTAATTCAGGATGGCACTTTTAACTATATTGGTCTGTGGATGGCCTTGGTGGCACATGTAAAGCTAAATTAGAGCCTATTTGGATTGACTTATTTTAGGTGCTTTTAAGCAGTCTTGACGAAAATTTTTAGAAGTGCTTTTAAGCAGTTGTATTTAAGCTAAAATAACAAAAATAAGTCATAAGTTAAAAGCCCATCCAAACAAGCTCTTTTAGATAAGTTTGAGAAACATAGTTCCAACGTTTAAAATAACTGCATTTGTAAGTTCGCACAGTTCTCTTACAGATTTATGTTCATACAGAGAAAAATCTGAATCTGTCATTTAGAAAAGGGAAATCCAAACTTACCCTTATGGTTTGCGAACACATTTTCCCTTCGTGTAAAGCAATTTTTTCTCTATGTTTATAGTAGCACAAACTTTTTCCTTGTAGTATTTTGCGGCAAAGGTTGATCTAACTCGTTCTCTTATCATCTTGTGTAATAGGTATTTTTTACATTCATTGGTGCCAGTGGTGGGAGCATATCAAACGTTCTCAATACTGCTCCCAGTATATTTCTGTTTGCATTAATCCAGATTGCAGTCCATCTGGCCGTGATACTTGGAGTTGGGAAACTGCTCCGACTTGAACTGAAAGAATTGCTTATAGCATCAAATGCAAACGTAGGAGGCCCGACAACTGCTTGTGGAATGGCCACCGCCAAAGGGTGGATTTCCATGGTTGTTCCGGGCATTCTTGCTGGTATTTTTGGCATCGCCATTGCAACTTTTCTTGGTATTGCTTTTGGACAGGCTGTCCTTAAATTCATGTAAGTTTGGACTGTGTGGACTTGGTGAAGTGTATCAAGTTCTTCATAAATAATACAAGTTGCATAAGTTATGCAGAAATGTGTATTCAAATTTGTAATATATCAAACTAAACATTCAACAAGAAATGGTTCTTGTATTATAGTCCTTACCTTACTTATCTCTGTTACAATTCTTGTATTATAGTCCTTACCTTACTTATCTCTGTTACAATTCTTGCATTATTTGTCCTTGCCTAATTTGTCTCTAAATCATCAATTTTTCGTGTTTCGGTTGGTCAAAATTTCGGGAATTTTTTTTTTCTGGGAAAACAAATTTCTTCAAAAATGAGGAAAAAATGTCTTATGCAGTGAAAATAGGAAAAATAAATTTCATTAGTGACATTTTATATTGATTGTAATTTTAGTGAACTTTACGTATAAATTCATATTCTTAGATTTCACTATTTAGTCAAGGAAGCATATAAATATCATAGCATATATTCTTTTAGAGAATATATATATATATATACACTAGGTAATTTGCCCGCGCGGTCATAAATAATAATTGCATTGAACTTGCAAATAATCATTTACTAATATCCATACATTAAAAATAATGGGAAAATAGGTTCTTAAAAAAATATTAGCAATATTCCAACATGAATTTGATTATTTGTCATTATCACATAACTCAAGAACCTCTAATGAATGCATTATTTAGAAAATAATAAATCATTGGTTCTTTAATCAACATTAAAAGGAAAAGGGAAAATGCATAAGTACCCCCAGCCTATGCCCGAAATTCCAGAGACACACCTAACCTTTACTAAGGTCCTATTACCCCCCCAAACTTATTTTTTAATTAATTTTCTACCCTTTTTGGTCCTACGTGGCACTATTTTGAAAAATTTGTCAACACGTGCTGGGCCCACAAGAATAGTGCCACGTAGGACCAAAAGGGGTAGAAAATTAATT
>JAJOOF010006151.1:0-16031 GCA_029582545.1 Solanum lignicaule
AAATATACTTAGCTCATATGTTTTTAAAACAACTTCTTCTCTGGTTTGAGATAATTACTCAAACTTAGCTTAAAAGCTCTCTTGGAATCAATGTTCCCTTTTGCTGTTCAAAACTCTTTCGAAAATCTCAGTTTCCTCTCATCTTAAATGTGAAAACATTTACTATTGGGAATACTTAGTTCCCATATATCATTTTAAAGAAAATGAACATTACTCTTACTCTTTACTCAACTTCAAAGCATAGTCTTAAAACAAGGTTTAAACATTTGTAAAATACTTCTTAAAATATGGTTCATGCCGAATTATGGACATGAATGACTCAATGTGAGGTTTTCAATAACCATTGATCGAACTCAATACTTGGAACTCAAGAATTTCAATGATACTACTCATTTCAAGAATGCTCAACTCAGAGGGTTCATGCGGAATTATGAGCATGAACTACTTAATTCAAGGACTCAATGATACCTCTCATCTCAAGACTGCTCGACTCATAGGGTTCATGCGAAATTATGGGCATGAACTACTCCACTCAAGGACTTCATGGGTAATATGTAATAGTCACATGATTAGAAATGAATCTCAAAGAGGGATTAGGAACTCAACACTTCAAGGCTTAGAACTTGAAGATACCACTTCTCTGAAAGATACTCAACTTACGAAGTTCATGCTGAATCATGGGCATGGAACAGCTCGACTCGAAGGTCTACATAACTACATGGAACTCATGTATACGACTCTTCTCATTCTCTTACTTACTTCCTCAATACTTAGTTCAAATCAATAGTTGATCTCAAAGGATTCACAATTGAACTCAAAGGCTTTCTTGGACTCTACTCTTTAACTCTCTCTCGAATATGAATTATGAATTCAAAAGTTTGGTTCATGACATGAACGATCTAGGTGATAGTGTAGACTCACGAATACATTCTCCTAACTCTCATGCTCACTTACTTGAGTCTTGAAACAAATTATTAGAAATTGTAGAAGACACCTCAAAAGGACTCAAAGAGACTTTCTCTAAATGATCGGAAGAACTCTTAAGACATAACTCTTAGCTTTACCTTGAATTTTGAATTTTGAATTATGAATTCAAGGATATGATCATGTTATGAATGATTTCTAGGTGTTTGGAAGTAGTTTAGAGTGATTAGAATCAAAGGGAGTGAAGGTACACTTAAAAGGGGCTCAAACGGGACAACTGACGGAAAAGGAGTGGGGGCAGGCGGCCTTGGCGCGTTCTGGGTGCGGGGCGTCAGCCCCTAACTTTAGAGACTGAATATGGGTTAACTGCAGGCGCGCTGCCCCAGCCCCTTGGCGCATCTGGGGCGCGCCACGCCAGCCTCTTCCCAGGCAAAGTTTCGACGAATTTCGCCTCTCGTTTTCTGATCCTAAATCGCTTTTAATCACTTTCTTTTCTCAAATTTTCCTTAGATTCAATTACCCAACCTAAGTACACACTAATTCACTCAAAACAACACTCAAAACAATCACTTTCATCTCAAGAAATCATCAAAACCCCAACAAAAACAAGATTTAGAATGAACTTCAAGAAAACCTATCAAGAACTTAAATCCTTCAACTATTTGAGAATGAAACTTCACTGAAAATAATATGTTTGGCATATGGGTGAACAAACCCAACACTATGGAAGCTTACATACCTCTTAGGGATTAAACCCATGGCGAAAATCCGCAACAAGATGCAAGAATCTCGACGAACGCTTGATCCTCTCCTCTTTTCTCCTCGTTTCTCTTCTTTTCTCTTCTTGAACTCTCAACTAAAACCCTAGGCGTAAACTAGGATTATAAAACTGAAACTAATCAGATTTTACCCCTAAAATATTACTAAAAACTAATTAAATCTGATTGGGTAAAGAAAAGACCAAAATACCCCTTACTATTTTCGGCTAAGTTTCCTTAACTGGACAACCTAACTTCAAAGGTCATACCTCACTCATCCGACCACAAAACTTAGCAAACTCGGCAGCGTTGGAAAGATAATTCAAAGGTCTTTTCTATGGTTTCTGGTATCACACCTAACTCATCTTGAGCTAGAAGATATGGTCGTTTGAAGTCGACCCAAAACTCATACTTAGCTTAACTTGCAAAATTTCAGATTTTGCTATTTCCAATTTAATTCTTCTTTGAACTCAAGATGCTACATCTAGTGAACTTAACACTTAAGAAAGTTTAATTCCTCGGTAAAATCCTACTCACAACGAAGGATGGTTCAAGTCTTAGCTAATTTTTTTTTTGGGGTGTTACAAATTAGACCCCAAATAAACCCCTAAAAACGAAATAAAATAATTTGGAAAGGAAAAGACCAAACTACCTTTCAAAAATCCGGATTAGACTTTCCTTATTTGAACAGCCCAACTTCAAATGGCCATATCTCACTCATACAAACTCGGAATTGCGCAAACTCGGTGGCGTTAGAAAGATAATTCCAAGATCTTTCTGACGGTATCTGGAAGAACACCTAACTCATCCTGATCAGGAGTTATGGTCATTTGAATTTAACCAAAACTCAAACTTAACGAACTTACAAGATTTTTCATTCTTTCCTAAAATGACTATTTCCAATTCTATGTCTTTCTAGTTCTTTCAATTATCGAGATGTTACAATATATCCCCCTTGGGAACATTTTTCCTTGAATGAGATTACTCTTAATAGGTTAAAAGTGTAACACCTAACATTCAACTCAAACACCCAACAAGCAATGCAAATACAACATGCCAACTTATAAATTAAAGAGTACTAAGAAGAGAATTAGTACCTTGGTTTGGAATTTCTCTGGTTACAAAGAGATGTGGATATCTCATCAACATATCTTCTTCAGCTTCCCAAGTAGCTTTCTCAACAAACTGGTTCCTCCAAAGAACTTTGACTGATGCTACTTCCTTAGTCCTCAACTTGCGAACTTGGCGATCTAGAATCTGAACCGGAATATCCTCATAGGATAAGGTATCCTTGATACCAGTATCTTCAGTTGGTATGATAAGTGAAGGATCTCCCATGCACTTTTTCAATATGGAGAAGTGAAATACCAGATGAACCACTGCTAACTCTTATGGTAGCTCTAACTAATAAGCTACATTACCAATCCTCTTGGATATTCTGTAAGGACCAATATACCGGGGACTAAGCTTCCCCTTCTTACCAAATCTCATAACACCCTTCATGGGTGAAACTTTCAGATATACCCAATCATCTACCTCAAACTCTAACTCACTTCTCCTAACATCAGTGTAGGATTTCTTATGACTCTGCGTTGTTTTCAACCTCTCTTGAATAAATTTCACCTTCTCCATAGCTTGATGAACTATGTCTGGTCCTATCAAACCAGCTTCACCAACTTCAAACCATCCAATAGGAGATCTGTATCTTCTCCCATAAAGAGCTTCATAAGGAGTCATTTGGATGCTGGAGTGGTAACTATTGTTGTAAGAAAATTTAATAAGAGGTAGGTGATCATCCTAATTACCTTTGAAATCAATCACACAATCCCTCAACATATCCTCTATGGTCTTAATAGTGCGCTCTGCTTGACCATCTGTCTAAGAATGAAAAGCAGTACTTAAGTTCACCTTTGAACCCAAGCCTTTCTAAAAAAATTTCCTAAACTGTACAATAAATTGTGCACCTCTATCTGAAATAATCAAAACTGGCACCCCATGAAGTCTAAATACCTCTTGAATATACAACTTAGCATAATCCTCTACTGTATGGGTAGTTTTTATCGGTAAAAAGTGGGCTGATTTGGTCATTCGATCCACAATCACCCAAATAGAATCATGCTGCCTGCGAGACCTTGGTAAACCTGTGATGAAGTCCATATTGATCATCTCTCACTTCCACTTCGGAAGTTCTATATTCTGAGCCATACCACTAGGCCTTTGGTGCTCTACTTTAACTTGTTTGCAATTTGGACACTTAGCAACAAACTCTGCAATGCCCTTCTTGATACTACTCCACCAATAGACTTCTCTCAAGTCACAATACATCTTTGTGGAACCTGGACGAATGAAATATTTGGAGCTATGAGCTTCCTCCATGATCCTCTCTTGGAGTTCATCCACCCTTGGTACATACAACCTACCTTGATACGTCAATACACCATCTCCCCCTTGTTCAAAAGCCAATACTTTTTGCTTATGAATATTTTCCTTCAATTCAAGAAAAATAGGGTCTTGGTGTTGCTTCTCTTTTACTTCTGACACTAATGATGATTCAACCCTATTCATCATCACTTCTCCACCTTCTGTGGAATCCATTAGTTGGACTCCCAAGTGTGTAAGTTTGTGCACATCTTTTGCTAACTCTTTCTTATCTTCCTCAAAATGGGTGGTACTACCCATAGACAACCTGCTCAAGGCATCAACAACAACATTAGCCTTACCTGAGTGATAAAAAATACTCATTTCATAATCTTTTAGTAGTTCTAACCACCTCCTTTGTCTGAGATTAAGCTCTTTCTGAGTAAACACATACTGAATAATCTTGTGATCGGTGAACACATCAACATGAGCACCATAAAGATAATGGTGCCATATTTTCAAAGCAAATACTACGACAACCAATTCTAGATCATGGGTTGTGTAGTTCTTCTCATGAACTCTAAACTGTCTGGAGGCATAAGCTATAACCTTTCCATTCTGCATCAACACACAACCACCAACTCTAGACGCATCATAATAAACAATGAAGCCTTGCGTGCCTTCTGGTAAGGTCAATACTGGGGTAGTAGTCAACCTCTTTTTCAATTCCTGAAAGTTTTTCTCACAAGCTTTAGACCATTGCAATTTCACTATTTTCTGAGTTAACTTGGTCAAAAGGGATGAAATAGATGAGAACCCCTCTGCGAACCTTCTATAATAACCAGCCTAACCCAAGAAATTCCTAATATCAGTTGGAGATGTGGGTCTAGGCCAATTCTGCACTGCTTTTATTTTCTGGGTATCAACTTTAATTCCCTCTCCAGAAACAATGTGGCCTAAGAATGTCACAAAATCAAGGAAAAACTCACACTTAGAGAACTTGGCATATAACTCTCTATCCTTTAAAGTTTGGAGAACTATTCTGAGATGACTATCATGATCTTCTTCATTCCTCGAATAGATTAGAATGTCATCAATGAATATGATAACAAACATATCTAAATAAGGTTTGAATACTCTGTTCATAACGTTCATGAACGCTGGAGATGCATTGGTCAAACCAAAGGACATAACTAAGAACTCATAATGACCATAACGGGTCCTGAATGTTGTCTTTGGAATATCACATTCCTTTACCCTGAACTGATGGTAGCTTGATCCGAGGTCTATCTTAGAGAAACAAGTAGCACCTTGAAGCTGATCGAAAATATCATCAATTCTCGAAAGAGGGTACTTATTCTTGATGGTAACTTTGTTCAACTATCGGTAATCTATACACATCCTAAGGGAACCATCTTTCTTTGTCACAAATTAGACCAGAGCACCCCAAGTTGAGACACTTGGTCGAGTAAAGCCCTTATCTAGGAGATTTTTCAATTGTTCTTTTAGCTCTTTCAACTCTGCTGGTGCCATTCTATATGGAGGAATAGATACAGGACGAGTATCTGGAAGAATGTCTATATCGAAGTCTATTTCTCTCTCATGAGGTACTCCGGGAAGATCATCAGGATAGACTTCTGGAAACTCTTTTACTACTAAAACTGACTCCATAAGAGGTATCTCAACACTAGAGTCATTAACTCGGACTAAGTGGAAGACACACCCCTTGGAAACTAACTTTCTCGCCTTAAGGTACGAAATGAAATGACCCTTAGGCATTGCTGAACTACTACTCCACTCTATAACTGGTTCATTAGGAATTTGAAACCTAACAACTCGAGTTCTACAAGCAATGGAGGCATAACAGGCATGAAGCCAGTCTATACCAAGAATGACCTCGAAATCTACCATGTCTAACTCAACTAAATCAGCAATGGTGTTCTTGTGATTGATGGAAATGACACAATTACGATATACTCGCTTAGCTAGAATCGACTCCCCAATAGGTGTAGAAACACAAAAGGGTTCACAAAGTTTTTCAGGAAGAATATCAAAATTATTTGCAACATAAGGAGTCACAAAAGATAAACCTGTTGCTGGGTCTAAAAAAGCTTAAACATCAAGAGTAAAGACTTTGATCATACCGGTGACAACATCTGGAGAATTCTCTTTCTCTTGACGATTAGTGATCGCATAAAGGTGGTTTGCTTCTCCGCCAGTACAGGAAGGAGCTCCTCTAGGTGCAGCCCTGTCTAGTGGAGCAACTGATGAAGATTGGACTTTATTGCCCTGATTTCCATTACCTTGCTAGTTCTTGGGGCACTCTTTCATGAAGTGACCCTCTTGTCCACACTTGAAACAACCTGTGGAGCCATCCCGACAGTTACTTGGGTAGGTTCTACCACACCTAGCACATACAGGAGCCTAGTTAACTCCTTGTGCCACACTACCCTGAGATTGTGTAGGTCTAGCCCTGAAGTGCTGTGAATTATGACTATTGTAGTCACCTTTGTTTCTGGGTGCAGGTGCATTAGCAGATGATGGAGCAGGTCCCTTTTTTCTTTTGTCAGTAAGAAGACCAGTTCACATTATTTCTTTGCTGCCCGGACTCATTCACTGACGTCTTAGCCTTCTTATTTCTGAATTCCTCTTTATCCCTCAGTTTTTCCTCCTCAACTTGCTGCACATAGACCATCAACCTTTCTATATCCATGTCACCTATTAACATTGAAACCTTACCTTCCTTATTCGACAGACGAGACAACCCAACAACAAATAAACTCATTCTACTCCTCATATCCACAACCATCTAGGAGCATAACGGGATAGTTGGGTGAACTTCAACCCATACTCATGAACACTTAGTGAATCTTGATTAAGAGTGAGAAACTTTTGTATCTTGGCCTCTCTCAGTTCTCGGAGAAAGAAATGCCCCAAGAAGGATTCCTCAAAATAAGCCTAACTCGCAGGTGGTGCTCCCTCAGCTCTACCCTTTTTCCACTGGTCAAACCAAGTCCTAGCAACATTCTTCAGTTGATATGTAGCTAGTTCAACTTTCTCAGTATCGGTAATGTGCATAACCTCAAATACCTATTGCAGATCCTCAATAAAGTTGGTCTGGATCCTCAGTAGTGCTTGAAGTAGTGAAACTTGGAGGATTCATCCTCAAGAAATCTTGGATCCTCAAAGTATCAGCCATTTCCTTTCTAGATCCTCTTTGTTTCCCAACTTGGTTAGTCACATCTTGGCTTAGCATTCGAATCGCTACCCTGAACTCAACATTCGTGATTTCTCTTTGGGGTTGCACTTCAGGTGCATTAGGAAACCCTAGCTCCTCAACATTCCACCTAGCAGAACGACCTCGGAAAGCTCTTAGTGGAGGCATGATTAACTGAAATACACCTGCAAGCACGAATTAGAAGAAACCTTTTAGAAGTGAGAACATTCCTAAGTGTCACAGCCTCCTAATTATAAATATGGCGCGCTTCACACCGATAACTAGGACTCTACAAACATGACTTCA
Organism: Solanum lignicaule; assembly: GCA_029582545.1. Lineage (NCBI taxonomy): Eukaryota > Viridiplantae > Streptophyta > Magnoliopsida > Solanales > Solanaceae > Solanum > Solanum lignicaule. The sequence continues at coordinate 7,564 of JAJOOF010006151.1, forward strand.
TAGACTTCATAGAACTCTTGAACTCTGTGCTCTGATACCAAGTTTGTCACGCCCCGAGCCTACACCTTGGGCGGGACTGGCACTCGAGAACCATTGCTAGCCCTAAGCAAACCCTTGGCCTGGCCTAGTTACTCAGCGGAAGACTTAAACATAAGAAATAATCTCAAGTAAGAAACTTATGAATTAAACTTAGAATGTCTTTAAGGAAACATTCAAACTAGCCAAAATGGCTACTTAAGGCTTATAGCAAAACATCTAAAATACAAGACTAAAGGACTATAACTACTCATCTATGAAACCTCTAAAGTAAAGAAGGATGTTGGGACAAGTCCCCGATCATCCTAACAACTGAAATACTAGAAAGCAATGTAACAATGAGTCCTCCAGAAAGCAATGAGGCTCACCAATTGACTCTGAGTGCTCAACTAGATCAATGAGATGCTAGATGCTGATCTTGGTACCTGTGTTTGCACTATAAAATGATGCAGGCCAAATGGTATCAGTACATTGAATGTACGAGTATGTGAGGGGAATACTAAACATAACATAAGCTTGAAAGAAATCTAAAAGAGACACTTACCTTGACTTTACTCAACTAATTAATAACTTAACTCAATATAAATCAACAATACACATGTAATATATAGAAAGCTTTTAAAATAATAGATATCAACTCAATTTGTTAAAGAAATGCAATATCAACTCAACTTACTTATATAATAAAGTAATGTAATATTGTGGGAGTTTATCTAACGGAAAACCACCACTATGAGCCTATGAGCCTAAGTGGTGATACAACGTCTTGCCCACGCTGCCAGAACTTTCCTATACTTTGCCGTCATATAGGCCGCCTTAACTAAGTTGATCCACTAGTCTATGCTTAAAAGCACTAAGGAATCATCTAAAAAGTATGATCCTTTTCTACCCATGATGGCTACATGGTTTATGGAGACTTGAGTTATTATGAACTCGCATCCCCATATCGGTGCTCAATACTACTCCCAAAAGTATACTTAGATCATATTTTTTTAAAGCAAAACTTCTTTCTTTAGTTTGAGAAAATTATTCAAAACTTAGCTTAAAAGCTCTCTTGGAAATCTGTGTTTCCTTTCTTACTCAAATATGAAAACATTTTAGCAGTTGAGAATACTTAGTTCCCATATAATCTTTGAAAAAATGAACTCTTACTCTTACTCTTTAGTCAACTCAAATCTTAAGTCTTAAAACAAAGTTAAAACGTTTGTGAAAGACTTTTGGAAAAGTTTATGAACTTCTCTTGACTTAATTCTTAACCTCTTGACTTGACTCTTAACTTTCTTTGAAATGAATTATGAATTCAAGGTTCATGATCTCATGTTTATGGATGATTTCATGATGTTTATACGTACCTTAGAGTGTTGGAATCAACTAGAAAACATAAGTACATTGCTAAGGAACTAGTACGGAAAGGTGGGGGAAGAATGGGAAGAACTGGCGTCCCTGGTGCTCTTAGCGACATGGGGCGCAGCAGGGCAAAATTCAGAAGCAAGGATGGAGTGCTTTGGCTGGCGCAGCGCCCAAAGACTTAAACTTCAGAGGTCCCTTTTTGGGGTTTTGAGAGGGGCAGTACCCCACGCCCCTGCCCAGGTGCACTCCAACTTTTCTCCTTCGTTTTTCAACTCTAAACCCCCTATTTTGACTTGGTTCTTTCCCCAAACACTTAGAATCAACTATACAATCAATATGTGCAAGATTCAACCCAAAATCACACCTAAAAATATGAATCAACCTCAAGAAACTTGAACAACAAGAACTCTGAAGATTTCAAACGAATTTCATCAAGAACTCAAAAGATTTGCTTTAAAAATTATATAACTTCGCTGAATTGAATCATGATTGGCGTGTGGGTGAATTAACCCAACGCTATGTGATCTCACATACCTCGTAGGGATAACCCCTTGAAAAAATCCACACGCAATTTTCCAAGAATTAGATGAATCTTGAACTTTCTTCTCCTTTCTCCTGTTTTCTCTTTTCTCCATGCCCTAGCGTGAATTTCCAATTGACTAAACTGATCTAATTCTGATTAGACCCCAAATAAACCACTAAAAATGAAATAAAATAATTTGAAAAGGAAAAGACCAAACTACCCTTCCAAAATTCGGATTAGACTTTCTCCCAACTTCAAATTGTCATATCTCACTCATACAAACTCGAAATCGCACAAACTCGGTGCCGTTAGAAAGATAATTCCAAGATCTTTGCTACGGTATCTGGAAGAACACCTAACTCATCCTGATCAGGAGTTATCGTTGTTTGGATTTGACCAAAACTCAAACTTAACTAATTTACATGATTTTTCATTCTTTCATAAAATGACTATTTCCAATTCTATCTCTTTCTAGTTCTTTCAATTAGCAAGATGTTACAGAACCCTTGGCCAGGCTTACTACTCAGCGGAAGACTTAAACAGCAGAAAATAGTCTCAAATGATGAACTCATGAAATAAACTTAGAATGCCATAAAAGGACATTCAACTAGCCAAGATGGCAACTCAAGTCTCAAAACATAAGCCAATACCAAAATAGTGACAAATGATCTAATTAACTATCTATCTATGAGTCCTCTAAAACTGGGAGGGATGTCAGGACAAGACCCCCGATCATCCTAACAATTGAAATTTACTAAAGCAATGTAAATAGGGATACTCCGTAAAGCAAGGAGGCTCACCACAAGACTCTGAATTCTTAACTGGATCAACGAAGCGCTGGATGCTGATCTTGGTTACCTGTATCTAGATCATAACAGTGATGCAGGCCAAATGGCGTCAGTACATTGAATGTACGAGCATGAGAGGGGAATACTAAGACAAGACATAAACTTGAAAGGAACTGAAAGAACATATCTGGGTTCAACTCAGCTCAACTTAACTCATTCCAATATAAAGTAATAATATGAATGCAGTATAGAGAATTTTTTTAAAATCATGGCTTACAACTCTGTGTATTAGAAATACAATAGTAACTCTGTATGTATGCAAAGATACAATATAAACTCTGGGATTTATATAAAAATACAATTTAATTCTATGTATATAAGAATACAAAATTCTTCTGTGGGAGTTTCTCTAACCGACAACCATCACTTAAGAGCTATTGTGATGATAAAACATTTTGCCTCACGCTGCCAGGGCCGTCCTATACCTTGCTGAGGGTATAAAACCTGACTACTAAGTGGATCCACTAGTATATGCTAAATAGCACTAAGGAATCATCTAAAAAGTATGACCCTTTTCTACCCATGATGGTTACATGGTTTATGGGAGCTGGGAATTGTCTAAACTCTCCCCTATATTGGTGCTCAATACTACTTCAAAAACATAATACTAACTCTTATGTTTAAAAACACAACTTCTTTCTGTGGTTTGAGATAATTGCTCAAAACTTAGCTCAATGGCTATCTTGGAAATCAAAGTTTCCTTTCTTGCTTAATTGTGAAAGCATTTATTCTTTACTGAAAACTAGCTTAGAGGCTCTTTTGGAAATCTTAGTTTCCTTTCTTGTTTAAATGTGAAAACATTTACTCTTTGGGAATAGATAATCCCGATATAATCTTTTGAAGAAATGAACTTTAATCTTTACTTTTTACTCAACTCAAAACTCAAGTTTTTAAATTCACTTGACTTTTTCCTACTTATTTTTCTTACCCCAATTAGCCTAAACTCGGTTCTTTTTATGAGATTCTCTCTAGATTCAAATACCCAGTATATGTCCACAAGAATATAACTCAAAACAACTCTAACAATCTACCTTAAACTCATAAGAACTCCTCAATCTCATCCCAAATTATAGAATGAAAGTAATTGAAGAACACAACTCAAGAACATCAAAGTCTCAATCATTTAGGACAAAAATATAATGAAATAAATATGTTTGGCGCGTGAGTGAACGAACCATTGGCGAAATCCACAACCAAACTCGCAAGAACCTGACGAATCTTGAACTTTTCTTCTCCTTTCCTCCTCTTTTCTCTTGTCTCAAATCCCTAGCGTAATTCTCAATCGCGTAAACTGAACTAACTCAGTTTAGACCCCAAATAATTTATTAAAAATGTATTTAATTAATTGGGTAATGAAAAGACCATAATACCCCTCAAAAACCCGATTTTGACTTTCCTTATCTAGACAACCCAACTTCAAATGGACATATCTCCCTCATATGAACTCGAAAATGAGCAAACTCTGTGAAGTTGGAAAGATAATTCAAAGATATTTCCTACGGTATCTTGTAGAACACCTAAATCATCATGTGCTGAGATTTATGATCGTTTGCTGTTGACGCAAAACTCATACTTTGCTTAACTTTGTCAAATTTTAGATTTCTCATTGTTTCCAAAAATGATTCTTTATAATTCTAGCTCTTTCAAATAGAGGGGTGTTACAATATCTCCCCCTTGGGAACATTCATCCTCGAATGAGATTAATCTTAGCAGGTTTAGGTTGTAACGTCAAATATTCTGTTTAAATACCCAACAAGCAAATCTAACACATCATGCATATCAATTAAAGAGTACTAAGAAGAGAATTAGTACCTTGGTCTGAAGTTTCTCCGAGCTCAAAGAGATGTGGATACCTCTTCTTCATATCCTCCTGAGCTTCCCAAGTAGCTTCCTCAACAAACTGATTTCTCCAAAGAACTTTGACTGATGGTATTTCCTTAGTCCTCAGATTGCAAACCTGACGGTCTAGAATCTGAACATGAATCTCCTCATAAGACAAGTTGTCCTTCATAAAAATATATGCAGTTGGTATGATCAATTAAGGAACTCCCATAGACTTTTTCAGCATAGAAATGTGAAATACCGGATGAACCGCTGCTAACTCTTATGGGAGCTCCACCTTCTAAGCTATATTGCCAATCCTCTTGGATATTCTGTAAGGACCAATATACCGGGGACTAAGCTTACCCTTGTTACCAAATATCATAACACCCTTCATGGGTGAAACTTTGAAGTAAACCGAATCATCTACTTCAAACTCTAAGTCCCTTCTTCTAACATCTATGTAGGATTTCCAATGACTCTGCGCTGTTTTCAACATCTCTTGAATAACTTTCACTTTCTCCATAGCTTGATGAACTAAGTCTGGTCTTACCAACCCAGCTTCACCAACCTCAAACCATCCAATAGGAGATCTGCACCTTCTCCCATAAAGAGCTTCATAAGGAGCCATCTGAATGCTAGAATTGTAACTTTTGTTATAAGCAAACTCAATGAGAGGTAGGTGATCATCCCAATTACCCTTGAAAATCAATCACACACGTCCTCAACATATCTTTTAGAGTCTGAATAGTGCGCTCTGCTTGACCATTTGTCTGATGATGAAAAGTAGTACTTAAGTTCACCTTTTAACCCAAGCCTTTCTAGAATGACTTACAAAACTGTGCAGGAAATTATGTACATCTGTCTGAAATAATCGAAATTGGAACCCTATGAAGTTTAACCACCTCTTGGAGATACAACTTGGCATAATCCTCTGCTGAATGGGTAGTCTTTACTGGCAAGAAATGGGCTGATTTAGTCATTCAATCTACAATCACCCAGATCGAGTCATGCTGTCTGCGAGGCCGTGGTAAACCTGTGATGAAATCCATATTTATCATATCCCACTTCAATTCCAGAAGTTCTATAGTTTTGAACCATACCATCGGGCTTTTGCTGCTCTACTTTAACTTGTTGGCAATTTGGCCACCTAGCAACAAACTCTGCAATGCCCTTCTTCATACTATTCCACCAATATACATCTCTCAAGTAATGATAGAATATTTGTGGAACCCGGATTAACAAAATATCTAGAGCTATGAGCTTCCTCCATTATTCTCTATTGGAATTCATCTACCATTAGTACACACAACGTACCTTGATACCTCAATACACCATCTCCCCGTTGTTCAAAAGCCATTACTTTTTTCTAATGAACATTTGCCTTCATTTCAAGCAAATAGGGTCTTGGTCTTGCTTCTCTTTCACTTCTGACACTAATGTTGATTCAGCGCAATTCATCACCACTACTCCTCCTTCTGTGGAATCCATTAATCGAACTCCTAATCGTGCAAGTCTGTGCACATCCTTTGCTAACTCTTTCTTATCTTCCTCAAAATGGGCAGTACTACCCATAGATAATCCACTCAAGCCATCAAAAATAACATTAGCGATAAAGAATACTCATGTCATAATCTTTGAGTAACTCTAACCATCTTCTCTGTCTAAGATTAAGCTCTTTCTGACTAAACACATACTGAAGACTCTTGTGATCAGTGTATATATCTACATGAATACAATACAAATAATGTCGCCATATGTTCAAAGAAAATACTACGACAGCGAACTCTAAGTCATGGATTGGGTAGTTCTTCTCGTGAACTTTGAACTGTAAGGAGGCATAAGCTATAACTTTGCCATTCTACATTAACAAACAACCTAAACCAACTCTAGACGCATCACAATATACAACAAAGCCTTGCGTACCTTTTTGTAAGGTCAATACTGGGCAGTAGTCAACCTCTTTTTCAATTCCTGAAATATTTTCTCACAAGCTTCAGACCATTGAAACTTTACTATTTTCTGAGTCAATTTGGTCAAAGGGAACGAAATAGATGAGAACCCCTCTACGAACCTTCTATAATATCCAGCCAACCCCAAGAAACTCCTAATATAAGTTGGAGATGTGGGTCTAGGCCAATTTTGCACTGCCTCACTTTTCTGAGTGTCAAGTATAATTCCATCACCTAAAACAATATCGCCTAAGAATGCCACAGATTCAAGCCAAAACTCACACTTAGAGAACTTAGTATACAACTCTCTATCCTTTAGAGTTTGGAAAACTACTCTGAGATGAATAGTATGATCTTTCTTATTCCTCAAATAGATTAGTTTGTCATCAATGAATACGATAACAAACATATCTAAATAAGATTTGAATACTCTATTCATAAGGTCCATGAACGCTGCATGTGCATTAGTTAAACCAAACGACATGACCAGAAACTCATAATGACCATAACGGGTCCTGAATGTTGTCTTTGGAATATCACATTCCCTTACTCTTAACTGATGGTAGCCAGATCTGAGGTCTATCATAGAGAAACAAGTGGCACCCTGAAGTTGACAAAAAAGATCATCAATTTTCGGAAGAGGATACTTATTCTTAATAGTAACCTTGTTCAACTGATGGTAATCTATACACATTCTAAGAGTACCATTCGTCTTCCTCACTAACAAGACCGGAGCGCTCCAAGGTGGACACTTAGTCGAATGAATCATTTTTCTAGGAGATCTTTCAACCGCTCTTTTAACTATTTAACTCTGCTAGTGCCATCCTATATTGCTGGCTAGATATAGGACGAGTATTGGGAAGAATATCTATATCGAAGTCTGTCTCTCTCTCAGGAGGGACTCGGGGAAGATCATCTGGAAAGACTTCTGCAAACTCTTTTACTATTGGAACTGACTGAATAAGAGGTATCTCCACACTAAAGTCATTAACTCGGACTAAGTAATAGACACACCCCTTGGAAACTAACTTTATTGTCTTAAGGTAAAAAATGAAATGACCCTTAGGCAATGCTGAACTACTCTTCCACTCTATAACTGACTCATTAGGAAATTGGAACTTGACAACTTGAGTTCTACAATCAACTAAGGCATAACAAGCATGAAGCCAGTCCATACGTAGAATGATATCAAAATCTACCGTGTCTAACTCAACTAAATTAGCCATGGTGCTCTTGTGATTGACAGAAATGATACAATCACAATAGACTCTCTCTACTAAAATAGACTCACCAATAGGTGTAGAAACACTGAAGGGATCAATAAGTTTCTCAGGAAGAACATCAAAATTCATCGCAACATAATGAGTTACAAAGGATAAAATCGATCCAGTATCTAGAAAAACATAAACATCAAAGTTAAAGACTTGGATCATACAAGTGACAACATCTGGCAAATCCTCTTACTCTTGGTGACTGGTGATAGCATAAAAACGGTTTCCTACTCCGCCTACCCATGGTGCTCTTGTGATTGACAGAAATGATACAATCACGATAGACTCTCTCTACTAAAATAGACTCACCAATAGGTGTAGAAACACTGAAGGGATCAATAAGTTTCTCAGGAAGAACATCAAAATTCATCGCAACATAATGAGTTACAAAGGATAAAATCGATCCAGTATCTAGAAAAACATAAACATCAAAGTTAAAGACTTGGATCATACAAGTGACAACATCTGGCAAATCCTCTTACTCTTGGTGACTGGTGATAGCATAAAAACGGTTTCCTACTCCGCCTACCCATGGTGCTCTTGTGATTGACAGAAATGATACAATCACGATAGACTCTCTCTACTAAAATAGACTCACCAATAGGTGTAGAAACACTGAAGGGATCAATAAGTTTCTCAGGAAGAACATCAAAATTCATCGCAACAT
>JAJOOF010006152.1:0-20566 GCA_029582545.1 Solanum lignicaule
TAAGTTCAAGAATATAATTCAAGTAACCCAATTTTCAACAACAATATAATACATATAAGCACAAATACAATGGCAAATTGAAAAATTCAACTAATCTCCAACTTGTAGCTTCTAATTATTTGTTAGTTCTAACTTCTAATACTTAATTTACAATCATATTTTAAAATCCCCAATTTTTCTAACTTCAACTTTCAAACTTACTAAATTCAAGAACTTCTAAGTTGGAAAATTCAACTAATCTAATTTCAACTTTCATATACTATCCAATATTTTTCTAACTTCAAAGTAATCTAACTTTTATATGCAATTCAATGTTTTTCTAACTTCAACCGTCAAACATACTAAATTCAAGAATTTCAAAATTGGAAAATGCAACTAATCTAACTTCTAACTTTATAACTTCTAACTTCTAATACTCAATTCACAATCATATTAAAAATAACCCAATTTAGAAGAAAACCCTAAAATAAAAAATCCTCAATTCTCTCCCTAACTAACAATAATCAAATATACAAATTAACAATTGAATAACACAATTCATCAAACTAAAACAATATACTAATTTATAACAAATCAAATATTACTAGAATTGAAAAAAACTAAAATTAAACCCTAACCTTAACAAGCTAAGGAAAAGAGGTAGTGGGGACGATGGGTGGCTGCGCCGACGGGACTAATGCTCAAGGAGAGAGGGGTGACGACGGCGTGGGGCAGCGGCGACAGCGCAACAGTTTGATTTTAGAGAGAGGGGAGAGAAAGAGAGATGGGAAAATGGGGGGAAAACCCGCTTTTTGGTTCAACATAATTTTGAAAAAGCAACGGACAACGTCTCTTTGTCCATCGCTTTTTCCAAAATATTTGACCAAAAAGCGACGGACTAAGAGACGTTGTCCGTCGCTTTTCTTAAATGTTTGACTTGTCATTTTGACCAAAGAGTGACAAACTTAGAGATGCCGTCCGTCGCTCTTTTTAAAAAAATTTAATCAATTAAAATTAATTAAAAGTGACGGACGGCGTGGTTAGTTTTTAATTTATAAATAATTATTTTAAATAAAAAGCGACTAACTGCATCGCTACCTATATAAAATAATTAATTATTAATTATATATATATTTGGCGCAAAAATCCGCAAAACAAAGTGACGGACTAAGCAATGCCGTCCGTCGTTTTTTGTAAAATAATTTTAAAAATAATTTTCTAATTTAAAAGCGATGGATGGTGTGGCAATTGGTGTCGCTTTTTGGAGCGACGCTGTCCGTCGCTTTTTGGCAGTTTTTTAGTAGTGTATTCTCTCCCTCACCTCACTTGATGAAGTTGTCTGTAGCAACTACAATACTTGTTGTAATAATTATCGTAGCTGTTGTAATAACTTAAATAGTTGATGGAATAATTTTGATAGTTGCTGGAACAACTTCAACAGTTGCAGTAATAATTATCATAGTTGCTTGATTTTCTGCAGGTTTTCTTCAATGATTTAAAAAAAAAACTTCAAAAAGTTTAGAATCAAAGAAAAATATTTGCTAAAAATAAGGACAAAAAAAGAAAAAAGAAAAAGAGTGCGATAAAAAATTATGAATGTCAACAACGACAATAGCGGCAACAAAAATGATAAAGAAGAAGAAAATAGAGGTAGAGAGAGAGAAAGAAAGAAGAAGAAGATGCGGGAAAAAGAAATTCGAAAAATAAAAAGGACTGAAAAGATATTGAAAAGGAAAATTTCAAATTTTGAAATTTAAAAAGAGAAGGAAGACTTCTCAAAATTTTCGAAATACTAATATACACTCACAAGTTTTTAATTACTCTAATCAAGTCCACATTTCATTTAGGGCTTGTTTGGAAAGCCACATTGGTAATCGAATTTGGTGTAATTGAGTGTAATTACACTGTCTGACGTGTTTGGTTGGTCATATAATTACTTGGTGAACAGTTAATTGAGTGTAGTTGATAGGGAGCCTTACACCCTCCAATTCTCAGGGAGGGGATGCGAATTGTTGGTAACTAAATGGTGTGTTATTACAAGCTGATATTTTGAATTACTCTAAAGATAATAAACCAAGCTCAGGGGTTGGAAGTGCTGGTAACATTGGTATATGCTAAATGTACCATTGCAGAAAGATTACAATTATGGGAATCATTGGACCATATCGCAGAGACAGTGCCAATGTCATGGGTGGTGGGAGAGACTTTCATACCATCATCAACGAGGAGGAGAAATTGGGAGGATTGCCAGTATTAGCTAAAGAGACTCAAGATTTCAATCATTGTATAAATGTGTGTAATCTTGAAGATCAGGGCTTTAAGGAGAGTAAATATACTTGGTGGAATGGTTGAACGGATGAAGATTGCATATTCAAGAGGTTGGATAGGGTTTTGTGCAATGATGAGATGAGTAATAATTTTACAGTGATTGAAGTGGATCATATAACTAGAAGTGGGTCTGACCACTCTCCTTTGTTACTAAAATGTAGTATTAGCAATGAAGGGGTGGTTAAACCATTGAGGTTCTTAAAGTTCTGGATAAAAGAGGAGACGTTTAAAGAGGTAGTAAAACAAAATTGGAATGCGGATTTTGAAGGCAATCCTTTTAGCATATTTCATCATAAGCTGAAGAGAGTTAAGAGGGCACTTTCGCAATGGAGTAAAGACACCTTTGGCAATATTTTTCAAGAAATAGTCACCCTTAAGACACCATCAAAGTTCTTGAAAAACAGTTTGAGGAGGTACCGTGTGGAGAAAACATGAGCAGACTGCAGAAAGCTCAAGTGGATTTTATACACAACTACAAAGGGAGGAAGAATTCTGGAAGCAGAAGGCGGGTTTTGAATGGTTTAAAGATGATGAGAGAAATACAAGATTCTTTCATACTATATTCAAAGGAAGGAGGAGTAGACTTAGAATAGAATAAAGAGAATTTAGAATGAAGATGGGGAATAGGTTGAGCAACAAGACAAGATAGCTGAAATGGCAGTGGAATTCTATAAAGGACAATTCACTAAAGGTGAGAAAAGTGAAGATTTCGATATGTTGACTGAAATACCAAGAATGATCACTGGTGATCAGAATGAGGAGATCTAGAAAACTCCGAGTAACGAGGAAGTAAAGGCATCAGTAATGAGTCTTAATAGGCATAGTGTTGGAGGCCTGGATGGCATGATAGGGGCATTTTTTTAGGATACCTGGGAAGTAGTAGGCGGGGACTTATGCAATATGGTAAAGGCTATTTTTGTGGAGCTGAATTAAATAGCTTCATAACTCACACAAATTTAGTCCTATTACCAAAAAAACTGGTTAATTCTTTTTCAGTTATGAGACTCATATCTTTGAGTAATTTCGTGAATAAAATATTTTCAAGAATTGTTCATGAAAGAATCAAAGGGGTACTGCCATTGATTATATCTCCGGAGCAAGATGGGTTCGTTAAAGGGAGAAGCATAGAATGTCTTGTTGGTGCAAGAGATAATCACCGAAATTAGAAAAAGGGGAAAACCTCCAAACTTGGTAATCAAGTTGGACATGATGAAGGCATATGATAAGGTGGAATGGCTGTACCTTACAAAGGTATTAAGAAAAATAAGGTTTCGAGAGAGATTAATTGATATGATCGATAGATAGGTGGGAAATAATTGGTACTCCATTATGCTGAATGGGCAACCTAAAGGTTTTTTCCAATCGTCTAGAGGTTTGAAACAAGGAGATCATTTCTCCAACCCTGTTTATACTAGATGTTGAAGTTATGTCAAGAGCTCTGAATGCATTAGTATTGAAGAAAGGATTTAAGTTATTCAAAATGCCAAGGGTATGTCCTAAAATAAACCACTTGGCCTTTGTGAATGACATGATAATCTTGTGTAAGGCCGAAATAGGTACAATGCATATGGTGAATGGAGTTTTGGAGAGATATGAGAAGATGTCAGGCCAAATGTCACAACCCATGGGTACCCCTAAATGTAATAAGGCACATAGAACCCCTAAAGGCACCATGTAAACTACTTAGCATATCATAACATAAGCATATAACAATAATGAGTAAAAACGCATTTCAAGTCCAAAATTTTCATAAAGGAAAGCGGAAGTCTAGACTTGTCTCAATATAGCCATCTATTACAATCTTTGAAATAAGAAAAGATCACAACCCATACAACATAGTCCGAAAAGGAAATACAAGAAAAGAACTACAAAGAGATAATATCCGTCCTCGAATCATGAGGACTCACCGACAAGCTAGGAGAATAAGCAAATTCAAGCTTTAGCCACAATGATGACCACCTTGAGAACCGGACCCTACACTTGGAGGAAAATGTAGAAAAATATGGGTTAGTACAAAAATGCACTAAGTATGATAGCCATGCATAAAAACCTTGAAAACATGCTAAAAGGGACATTTTAATTGAATGCATGCAGTTTGCTAAGTTAAAGCATCATTTTGAAGATAATGGAAAAGCATAAGTCATAAGCATATTCATTTCAAAGATCATCATGACATAATAGAAACATACCATAAGTACCCTCAAAGCATACTTGTGCAATGCATGAATAGGATCCCATAATCCCACTCATGCTAAGTAAAGCTTCTTGAATAACCATAGTTCATAATTCATATTCTTGTTCATATTGTTGTCATAGTGGAGAATAAGACTTAACCGATATAGACCATGTGAGCTTAACATGGAATACGGTGTTACCCACACCGAAAAGGGTTGTTCTACTTGCCTAAGGTAAGACCATAGTTTGTTAGCTTTAGGTGGATCCACTAGCTAAATATCCTACAGGGCCCCGTAGTTTATGGGATAAGGATATTGTTTCTAGAAACCCGGATTCAACTAAGGTAGAAGGTATCCATCTCATGAGATACATACTTTGGGAACCCGGACTCAACTAGTGTAAAAGGTCCCATTGGGAAGCCAGACTCAACTAGTGTAAAAGCTTCCATCTCATATTCAATATCCACTCGGTGCTAAGCATTACTTCCCACAGATTACATATTAAGTCTTGACTTATGTTCATATCTATGGAAGAATGTCTTGACACTTAATCCAACATAATTCATAAGATAGCTTATAGATTCAATAGTTGAGAATAGCCTTTCAACCTTAGAATCATCATATAGTGAGAAAACTATTCACATCATATCATATTGATGAGTCCACGATTTGGACTCATTCAAGGCTATATTTTAATAGAATTAGTGTCCTCAAATGCATATTTTGTTTCAATAACTGATGTAAACCCTTAAGTTTCAGGTATTTGGATTAAGAGACAAAGCATGGACGCTACCAAGCAAAAAGGAACAAAATGGCTGAAAGAACGGAGAAAAGACTTTATGAGGATCGCCTAAGCCATTAGGCGAGTCGTCGAAAGGTCCTAAATCCCGCCGAATGTTCCAGTGTGTTGAGTCCTGAAGGAGAAGGTCAAGTCTGCGATGAAAATGAGCAGTCAGTGTGTTGCCGAGTAGTTCCGCGAAGCAGTACCATATCGCCCAACGACTCAAAACGGAAAGAGGTTAAAGGCTAAAGCAGGAAGGCGATGAAATCGACCAAAAGTCGGATCGCCGAGCGTATCAGCGATCCCGACTAACTGCGCCGAATGGTCCTCCACAACACAAATTTTCAAACACTATAAATACTTGTTTAAATCTCTAGCTTAGTATCACTTCTATTATTCGAACTTTTTACAGTTTTTGAGAGGGTTTTGGAGACTTTGTTCTAAGACCTTGAAGATTCAAAGGGTTTCAACTCCAAGAAATTGGACGTGGGTCTCGAAGATTCTTCACTCTTTACGTGTTTTAAGACTTAATTCTTCATACCCATTGGATGGAAACTCATATTGGTATAAATTTTTATCTCTTTTACATGTCTAGCTAAACCTCCAATTCTTGGGGTGTGATTATGTGAATATGGGTTAAATTAACTTTTGGGTTTTGCTTGTTGATGGTTTATTTGTTGTTTAAGTGTGATTTCATTTAGTAGTTGTGTATGAACTTAATGGAATTGTAGTTGCAAATACGATTTAATGTTAGTGTTTTTGGCTTGCTCGAGAGAGAGGTCGTAAAACTAAGACTACTAAATTGATGGCCGGTGGTATTGGGTCGACATGGTTTCAGCTCGAGAGAGTGAATCCTAGTCCTTCATCCATACATTCAGCTCGAGAGAGTGAATGGGCAAAGGCAGAGGTTGTGCTTAATGCGGCAAATCGATGTTCGAGAGAAACCGATTTGATTCGGGGTAAGTTGTTCGAGAGAAAGCTTACCCTCACTAAAGTCTAGTCTAGTCATAAATACTCAATAATTTACTATCAAAAGCATGTACTTGATAGTTGAGTTTAACCCATATTCCTATCACATACCAAGAATCCTATCTCCCTATCTCGTTTCCGTATATTTTTGCTCTTTTTAGTTGTTAATTAATACAAACCCCCATTGATAATTGACGCTTATGTCACCCCTTAGACTTATTATGTTTTTATTCGTTAATATTTATAGCTATGACTGATTAGAACTTGCTTTTACTTTACTATTAATTCTCAAAACCACTATTTGTGGGAACGATCCCAACCCTTGGTTGGGTTATATCACTACACGCGGTCGTTGGCACTTGAACTGAAGTAGTGTCCTGATACCTAAAGTCACATATTCATCCATAGGTGTGTAAATGAGAATATCCTTTCAACAACACACAACAAGATCATAAACATAATCACTTCACTCTCAAAGTGTTCTTAAAGCATATACATAACCTTCATAAAACATGCATAGTATCATATATTGCCCTTTCAAAGTTCAAAGCTCATATCAAATCAACACATCTAGAATTACTACATTAGACATGGATAATAATCATAATTCAAATAACTCAATAACTACAAGCATAATCCCATAAAACTCTTCTATCATCAACAAACCCATATCTCAAGATCATAATTGAGAAATATGGGGAATTCTACTTAAAACCATAAGAAATCATCAATTTGTACATAATATAACATAATTCAATCATTATAAATTATTTTGAAAGGAATCCATGAGTTTGGAGTCAAACCTTAACTTTTGGGGAATTACTAGTTTTGAAATTGAATTTGGAGGGACTCCATGGATGAAGACTATCCATGGATGAAGGACTACCATACCTTAGCAATGAAATCCAACAAATTTGAGTAGAAAAACTTGCTCCTTGAACCCTAGCCCCAACTTCCTTCTTCTTCTTCCTTGGAGTTCTAGAGAGAGAATTTTTTTAGTGAAGAGTTGGTTTTGATTTGGGATTTTGGAATTATGAGGAAGATGACTTAATTTAGGGGTATAAAATCAATATATAGTTAGTCTAATTAGAGTAAAACGATGTCACTTAATATTAACTGTTGCTCCCAATTGCACACGCAAGTATACGCGATCGCGCAAGTAATATAGTGGCTCTTAAAAGAACCAGAAATCGAACCCAAATGACTTGTCAATTAATTATTTTTACTAAATTATACTGATCTAATTATTTATTTAAGAGATCCAAAAGAGAAGAATGCAAGAACAAAATAATAAAATTACTTACAATAGTTGGAAAATCCCAGGGCTGCAGCATGTATTGGATTTCATGTATCATATTTTTGGCTTAGAATTAATTTCAGTTGTCAAGTTACTGGTTTATAGGGTTTATGATATGATTCGGGTTATACGCCTCTTGTCGCCTACCCCAGTTAGCTATCTAACTACATCGTTGAGCAGGGATAAATAGACTAACAGGCGAGCATTTATATTTCATCCTATTTCGTAACCAAGCAATGTGTTCGTCTGGGCGTCACTCCTGAACACTAATCACCTCAATTTAATGGGTGGACCGAGCTCTCTATATTCTCTGGTCTATCTAATCCCTCATCTCTCGATTTTAAAATTAGACAATATATTTATCTCATGGTGATCAAGCACAAACTACTAAAACAAGAATATAGAAGTAACTTATAATGATAACCAATAATTAATTCGAAAATTTTAAATAATCAACATTGAATCCGTAGCTACAGCCCCAGAACAAGGGCTTTAGCTACTAATCTCTAAGAAGAGGAAGAAGAAGAAGAAGAAGAAGAAGAAGAAGAAGAAGAAGAAAAGAACCCTAAAAAGTATTA
This sequence comes from Solanum lignicaule, assembly GCA_029582545.1. Lineage (NCBI taxonomy): Eukaryota > Viridiplantae > Streptophyta > Magnoliopsida > Solanales > Solanaceae > Solanum > Solanum lignicaule. Next base: position 8,107 of record JAJOOF010006152.1, read on the forward strand.
TCAACTTTCCACCTGATGCCCTATAATTGATCTTCCCCTTTGCCCAATCTTCAAAATAATTATTTCTATGGACTATTTATAGAGGTAAGAAACCCTAAATAAAATAATTGAGTCTAAATCAAATTGGGAACCAAAACCAAGCGGAACTAGAATTCCTATTTCACACAGGACAGTAACCGCCTCACAAATCTGCCGTTATTGTTGCATTCAACTGCTGCCCCGTGGCATCAAGGATTCTTGAATTTTCGCCTGTTTGTTGCAACTAACTGCACTTAATATATTTATACATTATAATATTGAATTTAATCCATTAAGTTGTCTGCTTGATTTCCTTTTTCAACCTTCCATCTTTTGTTCATTTTAGCTCCAAACTTCTTCAACTTTACACTAGTTTACTTCTACAAGTAAAATGCACTATTTAGCACAATCCATAAAATTAATGTTAAAAAAAGGCAGATATAAATAATAAATGTGAGGCAAATAATGATTAAAAATATGTATTTTTGGCCTCACATCAACACCTCACACTTAAACTTTTGTTTGTCCTCGTGCAACCATTAAAGCTCATCTCAAAAAATAATACTAGGAATGTCATCACTTTGGTTAATACAAATAATTAGGTCATATACCAAATTTAAAACATCAAGTACTCTTCTAAATCATTATGCAAGACATCCAAATAAACAATAAACCTCTAACCTCCTAACCTCAAGGAAGGACTTTAAACTCATCAAATTTAAGTTTGCTCACCTACTCTCATCAAAGAAAGTTAATAAAATCACCTATCCATTATGAAACAAGTGCCCTCACAAGAAGAAATAGTCCACACACTCAATTCAAAAGATTGAATATAAATTAAGGACTTCATATCAAGAACAACTCTCACACTCACAAATAAAATTCACATGTATGCACAGAGAACCATAGGCTTGCCCATTATGTACATCTCCACTAATTAAGCATGCTTGAATAGAATCAAATAGTACTTTAACGGATTGTAATGTAGGCTAGGGGACAGGTAGGAAAACTATATAATAGTGACTTACACTTCCTTAAGCACTTTGCACTTTAAGACTTAATCACCCATTATTTTCTTCTCTTTATTTTTAACCCTCTCTTCAACAATTATTTCACAAGTAATTCTCATCATTTCAAGAATGCTTCAAACCTTTTTCTTCTTCTTTTTTTAAGTTTTCCTTCATAATAGTCACCCTCAACTTACGTATTTTACATGCATTAAGCTGCATGATGTCCTTGGAAGGACCAGGGCCATCATCAAGGTAACTTCTTTTGTTAATCTTTTTTTTTTACATCACATTCTTTTAAAGAGGGCTTTTTAAGCACTTTGTAGCTATCATTGATTACCTTTTCACTCAACCATCCCTTTTTCTCAAAATTGATAATTAGAATAAGTCTATGCTATAATGCTCAAGGAAGCAAGGTGCAAAAACTAGGGATTCAACAAATAGTCAAGGGAAAAATATGGCTACCAACAAAAGGCTAAGCTCAAAAAGGCTAACTAGTGATATAATATCTGAAAAGGCTAAAATTTACAGACAAATAAAAGAAAGCCTATTATCATCTCCTAAGAAAATCAACACTTTTTTATTTCGCTTCAATAACATGCAGGGCAAGTTCCAGACTAAAATGCAAAACATGGAATAAAGAAATTCTCACCACACATGGCACAAGTATCAATCAAGATGGATCAATTCCACTTCTAAGAGAGACAAAATCATAACAAACTACAAAATAAAATAAATTATATACAAAGTCACAACCATGAGCTTAGGTGTCAAAGAGCCTGCATTTTTTTTAATCAAGCATTCACAAGGAAGTATTACTAAAAAATTAGACCTAAATAGCAAGTATCACACCACTCAAAAGGGTCTTTTCTTTTCTCTCAAAAAAATAAAAAATAAAAAATTATTCCTAAAAAAATAAAAGACACTCGGTTCAAAGGGACTATCCCTAGGAAAAGAACCGAAAACAAAAGTCAAGGAACCCATCCTAAAAAAATAAAAAACTTAATAAAACAATAAAAACTAGAAATTCATTCCTCCACCCCACACTTAAAAAGATGTTATGTCCTCAAGGCATCAAATAAAATTTAAAACAAGGGTTAGACAAACTCCCTGAGGCTTTTAGGCCTAGCTAGTAGCATGTTCTCTTAATTTTCATCAAGGGTAGTCACTCCACACTTAAGCTCAAACGAGCTTCTTAGCTCCAAATTTTAGATAATCAGACTTCTCCAAAACCTGTAAAAACAACACAAAAAATGACACTAAAAAAAAGAAGTTACACTATAAATTGGGTAGCCTCCCAATAAGCGCATAATTTAACGTTGTGGCACGATACAAATAAATTCACCACTTTTCTTTTCACTTTGAACTTATAAATTTTACCCCTAACTTTGCATCAATTTTTCTGCTCCTCTCAAGGGGTGGTGGTATAAAGATAAAGGAACCAAGTAATATATGTCGCATCTTGCACTTCTTGGCCCTTATGTGAGGAATATTTGTTTGTCTACGTGGACTAGAAAACCTTAGGATGTAGGGGCTTTGTTACCCATCTATAAAATTCTCCATTAGTTCAGATGACTCAAATGATACATCAACATCTAAACATAATGTTGAAAAGTGATTTGAATGGGGTCCAATACGTCCCTCTTCCAAACTTACACCAATTGCAACATGCTCAGTTTTATACTCATTCCCAAATGTGGCATCTTCATGAAAAGTCTGATTGCATTGCATCTCCTCTCGTTTTAGATCCTCAATTTGACTTTTGAGTGCTTTTTCAGTATCACAAAACTCATAATTGGATTTTTGAGCGTCAAATGCACCAACCTTTGCATTCAATTCATTGCTTAAGTTTTGAGTATGCAAGAAAAACATATTAACATTTTGAAAGTGCTCCATTTTTCTATCTATAAGGCGTGACATCACATATATGATTCTCCTACGGCGCTCTTCATATTCCTCTATTAATTTCCTGCAAGATTCCATACTATCAAAGGAACAAAGATTATTAGTATCATCATGAGGGGGTTTTGGAGTAGGGTAGCAACACACGGTGCAACCGACCCACAACCCCCTATGAAATTCACATGATAGAGATGGTGCACACAATTCTCCCTCGGAAATATAATTACATTGTTTCCAAAAGTGAGCTCATTTGCAATAAGGACAAGGTCTTACCACTTGTGAATAATCCTCATTCCCGTTCATCCCAAGAAAGGTATTAACTAGTAGAAGAAAAAAAATAAATATATATATATATATATCAAAATAAATAAATAAATAAAAAGAAAAAGTATAACCTCGAAGGATAGTTAATTTCTAAGTCCTCGGCAGCGGCGCTAAAAACTTTTTACTCCCAATTGCACACACAAGTATACGCGATCGCGCAAGTAATATAGTGGCTCTTAAAAGAACCGGATTATCGAACCCAAACGACTTGTCAATTAACTATTTTTACTAATTTATACTAATCTAATTATTTATTTAAGAGATCCAAAAGAGAAGAATGCAAGAACAAAATAATAAAATTACTTACAAAAGTTGGAAAATCCCAAGGATGCAGCATGTATTGGATTTCATGTATCATATTTTTGGCTTAGAATTAATTTCAGTTGTCAAGTTACTAGTTTATAGGGTCGATGATATGGTCCGGGTTATATGCCTCTCGTCGCCTACCCTAGTTAGCTATCTAACTACATCGTTGAGCGGGGATAAATAGACTAACTGGCGAACATTTATATTTCATCTTATTTCGTAACCAAGCAAGGTGTTCGTCTGGGCATCACCCTTGAACACTAATCACCTTAATTTAATGGGTGGACCGAGCTCTCTATATTCTCTGGTCTATCTAATCCCTCATTTCTCAATTTTAAGATTAGACAATATATTTATCTCATGGTGATCAAGCACAAAATACTAAAACAAGAATATAGAAGTAACTTATAATGACAACCAAGAATTAATTTGAAAACTTTAAATAATCAACATTGAATCTGTAGCTACAGCCCCAGGGCTTTAGCTACTAATCTCTAAGGAAATAAGAAGAAGAAGAAGAAAAGAACCCTAAAAAGTATTGTCAATTTTCCACTTGATGCCCTATAATTGATCTTCCCATTTGCCCAATCTTCAAAATAATTATTTCTATGGACTATTTATAGAGGTAAGAAATCCTAAATAAAATAATTGAGTCCAAATCAAATTGGGAACCAAAACCAAGCGGAACTAGAATTCCTATTTCACACAGGACAGTAACCGCCTCACAAATCTGCCGCTATTGTTGCATTCAACCGCTACCACGTGGCATCAAGGATTCTGGAATTTTTTTTGTTTGTTGCAACTAACTACACTTAATATATTTATACATTATAATATTGAATTTAATTCATTAAGCTGTCTGCTTGATTTCCTTTTTCAATCTTCCATCTTTTGTTCGTTTTAGCTCCAAACTTCTTCAACTTTACACCAATTTACTTCTACAATAAAATACACTATTTAGTACAATCAATAAAATTATTGTTCAAAAAGGCATATATAAATAATAAATGTGAGGAAAATAATGATTAAAAATATGTATTTTTGGCCTCACATCATTAACTAAAACTGGAAAACCCCAAAGTGCCCCTAAACTTAACTCCTAAAAAGTAGTTCGAGGCCTCACCCACGGCCCACCACTGACAGACCGTGGTTGGACCCACGGCCCGTGCTGGTGAACCGTGGTTTGGTTCTGGGACTTGGTTCCTGGGACCTTGATCCACGACTGCCCACCCACGGGAGTGGATGGACCTACGGGGCCTAGGTCCCCTTCGTGGGTCACTGTCCAGGCCCTTTTCTAAGGTGTTCCTCAAGGACCCATGGTTTGGTTCTTGGGGGTCGTACCTTTATGTTCTAACAAAAATCCCTTTATTTCTAAGTACGGGGAGTTACATTTACGATTCTAACCCTCATGATAATCTCTAGTTTAGCCTACTATCTTCCAAAATGTTACACCAAAAAATAAATAAAGAGAAGAGTGCAATTTATCTACATCAGAAGGTGTCACAAGGGGATGTATTAGTAGCTGAAGTTGGAACGGACATCCTGAGAAAAGAGTTTCCTTTTACATATCTGGGTTGCCCTATTTTGTTCATGAGGAAGCAAAAAACATATTACCAGCAGATGATCAACAGGACCAACACCAAATTACAACCATGGAAAGGAAAATTGTTGTCATATGGAGGAAGAGTTGGTTTAATTAAACATGTACTGCAAAGCATTCCTGTTCATTGCTTGTCAGTGATGAATCCACCATCCAATGTAATAAGTACTATAGAAAAGATGATGGCACAATTTTTTTGGAGTAGTTATATAGGGGGTAAAGGTCGACATTGGACAAACTGGAGTAAGTTGTGTTTACCAGAGGCGGAAGGAGGGCTGGGATTTAAAATGTTGCATGATGTGTCAATGGCTCTATTTTGTAAGTTATGGTGGAATTTTAGGACACAATCGACTATATGGAGTCAATTCATGCTCAACAAATACTGCAAAAAAGAAAATCAGAATGCAGTTATATGGAAAGTAGGATACTGTGGATCACAGGTATGAAAGAAAATGTTATAGGCTAGAGATCATATAGAGCACCAAATTTGGTGGCAAACCAAAAATGGGTCTGCTCCTTTATGGCATAATAAGTGGACTGGTTTGGGAGATCTTTACTCTATAAGCGAGAAAAGTTATGAATGGGATGATAGGTATCAATAAGTCAAAGATATCAAAAGGGAGGGAGAGTGGGATGAGCAACTTATGCAGGAAATTTTTCCAGTTGAAGTGGCTAACTTCATCAAGGATAATATCAGACCTCCAAGGGATATGGAAGAAAAATGATAAGCCTACTTGGATGCTGGAAACTAGAGGAAAATTCTCAGTTAAATCAGCTTGGTCCTATATTAGACACAAAGTACAACCCGGTCAAATAATTAAAGATCTATGGGTGAAAAGAATGTCTTTCAAGGTGTCCTTCTTAATGTGGAGATTATGAAAATTTAAAATTTCAGTGGATGATGGAGTTAAAAGGTGGGGAATGGAGGGACCATCTCGATGCTGGTGTTGCACCAATCCATCACAAGAGACCTTATCCCATGTGTTTCGACACTCGAATTTTGCTAACAGGACTTTATCCTATTTTTCATCCTTTGCAGGTCTGAATATTCAGTAGCTAAATCTCAAGGAAAGCATAATGCAATGGTAGGGAGCTGAAGTGAGACAAGGGTTGCAATACAATTTTAAAGCTATTCCCAGCATAATAATCTAGGAATTATGGAGAAGAAAGAACTTGCTAAAGCATGAGGATCAAGGAATTACGTGGCAAAGAAGCATTCATAATATCACAAGAAACATATTGAGGTTACTAAAGGTCCTAAATCCAAAGAGAATTTTTCCTAATACCTTGCCAGAAATATTGAAAGAATTACAAGAGTGCATATCATTAATCACTAAGGTCTAGTGGGAAATGCCACTGATAGGGTGGATCAAATACAATACTAATGGAGCATCGCGGGGAAATTCGAGGGGTAGTTGATGAGTCCACAAATTGGACTCATTTAGGGTTATGTTTTAATAGAAATTGTGTCCTCAAATGCTTATTTTATCTCAATATCTGATGAAAACCCTTAAGTTTCAGGTATTTGTAGTTTGAAGGAAAGCATGGACACTACGTCGCAAAAAGGAACGAAAAGGCTGAAAAGAACGAAGAAATGAAGGCCTGAGGATCGCCGAAGGATCTTACTCCGCCTTTTATTCCAGTGTACTGAGCCCTGAAGGAAAGGATCGAGTCGGCGGAAAAAGGGAGCAGTCAGCGCATCGTCGAGAAGTTTCGTGAAGTAGTATCATGTCGCCCAATGACCCAGAGCACGACGATGTTGAAGGATGGTGCAAGACGGCGATGAACTACACCAAAAGGCGAATTGCCGAGTTGATCGGCGATTCCAACTAACGACGATGAATGATTCACTACAGCACAAATCTATGAAAACTATAAATGCTAGTTAGAGTTGTAGTTTTAAAAGTTGAACAATTATTATAATTTTCATATAAAATAGTACTTTTTGATATTTTTGCTCTAAGTTTGAGAGGGTTTTGAAGACTTGAAGTTCCAAAGGGTTTCATCTTCAAGATTTGGGTTTGGGTCTCTTGGATTCTTCAATTTTGGCACGTATCAAGACTTAAATCTTCATACCCAGTTGAATGCGAGCTCAATTTGGTATAAATTTCTATCTCTTATATATGTGTGGCTAAAAACCCCAATTCTTGGGGTGTGATTTAGCGAATATGGGTTAAGATAATTGTTGGGTCTTGCTTGCTGATAGTTTAATCGTAGTTTAATTGTGATTTCATTTAGTAGTTGTGGATGAATTAATGAATTTGTAATTGCAAATACAAGTTTATTTATGTGTTTTCGGCTTGCTAGAGAGAGAGGTCGTAAAACTAAAACTACTAAATTGATAGCCAGTGTGAGTAGGTCGACATGAGGTTCAGCTCGAGAGAGTGAACCCTAGTCCCATGTCCACACACTCAGCTCGAGAGAGTGAGTGGGTTAAGGCGGAGGCTGGTCTTCATACGGCAAGTGGGTGTCCGAGAGGAACCCGCTTGAAACGGGGTAAGTTGCTCGAGAGAGAGCTTATCCCCCTTAAAGTTTAGTCTAGTCACAATTATTCTATGAATCTTCTATCGAAAACATGTACCCAATAATCTAGCTTAACCCGTATTCCCGTCAAATCCCAAGGATCCCCTCTCATTACTTGGAAATCCTTGTTTATTTTCTTTTTACTTACTAGTGACAAAACCCCATTGTTAATTGACACTCTTATGTCCCCCTTTAATTTACAACGTTTTTAATCGTTAATGTCTTTAGCTATGACTAGTTAGAACGAAATTTTATTTTTCTATTAATTATCAAAACCACTCTCTTGGGAACGATCCCAACCCTTGGTTGGGTTACTAATCTATTGTACGATCATAGACACTTGCATCGGAAGTTGTGTCTTGATTACGCAAACATCAAAATGGCGCCGCTGCCGGGGAGTAGTGTTATTTGGGAATTCTTAGTTAAGTAGAATTTTTTATTCTTCTTAGTTTTAGCTTTACTAATCTAAATTGTAGTTTTGTTTTGCTTGTTTGTATATTGAAACAGGAAAGATGGGTATGAATGGTAACTATGGGTACCAAAGGGACCAAGTGCTATCTTGTCTCTATCCAGAGCCAAAAGAGGGTTGGCCTCATGAAAATGAGGCAAACCTCACTAATGGAACTTGAGTGAGGAGTTGCGTCATGCCACGATGTTAAATAAGGTGCTTCTTGGGAGGCAACCCAAGGTTTTACCACTTTATTTTTTCTTTAAGAAATAATAGTGTGCTATTTGTGTAGGTTGAAGTATGGAAACTGAGTGAAAAGTGTAAATTGGCGAGCCAAAGTTCTAGTCGGCACATCGCCGAAGAAGTTGGCGACCCCAACTTAGATCGCCGTTGCACTAAAGGCAAATTCAAAGTGGAGTCTGTAAAACTAGGCGTGTCCAGGAAATTATTGGCGAATAGTTGACCTGATCGATGATTGCGATGTAGTTCACCGTTTGGACCCCAGTTTAACTGGAGATTCAGTAAAACTCGGCGAGGTAAGTATCCACTCAGCAAGTCACCGAATGGATCGGCGACCACGACTAATGTCGCCAAATAGGCAAGAACTGGACAGTTTCTTAACAGGCCAAAGGTTTAAACTTTCAAACTCTACACTTTCCCTCACTTTAGACCTTCACAAACTCGCACTCGTTTAGTATTTTCAATATTTCTTGCGTTTTTACTGTAATTGAGTTGTTGATTGGTGCTCGGAGTTGGATTACATTGCCGCCTAGCATTTCAAAAGTATTTTAATCGGCATCTAAGGTTGGTTTTCCAAACCCAGAGTTTATTTTTATCAAATTTATGCTCATTTGCAATGATATTATTTTGATGACGTGTGTTGGGCCTCTCTAATAGGATTAGAATGTTTGAATGCCTATTTTAATTTGATAATCTTGCCAATAATGTTTTGATTGTTGAAATCCCTTATTCTTATGCTTTAAAATGAATTAAATTTTGTGGGGTTGTGCTTGCATGGTGTTTAAGTTAGTTGAGTGAAGTCCAAGTAGCCTGTATTTGTGCCAAAATACGTAATTTGCCCAATGATAGAGCGAGTGACGTCATTCTTAAGGGCAAAAGTCATCAATTGGCCAAATTTGGCAAAAACGGAAGAAGTCTGAGTATCCCAGGGTAATGGGTGCTATGGGTCTAGTCTTAATTTGAGTAGTGCATGTTTTGATTTTGTTTTCGGGGGTTGCGGGGTTGAATTCGAGAAGTTGGGTTGAAAGTACGCACGTTGGGTCGTTTGGCGAGTTGGGTCAAGCTCGCCGAACCACTTGGCGGTTCACTGAAGGTCCCCATCTCGCCTTTAATTTCATGTTTTATGTGTTGTTAGGTTCTGTAACTTTCGGCGAGAAGCCTGAGGTCGCCAAAGGCACTCAGTGACTCACCAAAAGTCTTCTTGATCACCTTTTTATTTGCACCCTGAATTCTTATTGCACTGTAACTTTCGGTGATCTGACCCTTGCTCACTATAGCGATTCGGTGACTCGCCGACCAGTTCGGCAAGTGTGTCTGCAACTGATTTTCTGTGTTTTATTATTTGAATATTGTCTAACTTTTTCTCAATGTTTTACAGACATGGCTAGACTTAAAGTTGCAGGAAGAAACATGCCACCCCGAAAGATAAGAGCACGGAATTTCAAAATAAATGAAGGGAAGTCAAATCCTCCCAAGAAAGGAAGACAAGAACCTCCACCTGGAGACAAAGTCAAGGGAAAGAGGCCCATTTCTGACAGGGAGTCTACTCCCCGAGGCCCATCTATTCTTTCATGGTCCCGGGGATTCTATGCATGTTGTGCAAAACTTTTTGGCGGATACACATGTGGCAACTCCTGGTGGATCTGGTACTACTGTTCCTCCTGTGGTGACCCCGGGCACTGATGCCCAATAGACGAAGCGACTGTGTAGACAAGATTTTTGTCTACCTCCCTCTCTGTCTTTCTTTATTCTAAAGTCTGGATATTCTGTTATTTGCATTTGAGGACAAATGTTTTTATTTGTGGTGGGGTGAGGCCCACACCTTTTGTGTGCTACTTTTGTTTGTGTTTTGTGTATATATTTGGGTTGTTCTATTTAAAATTGTGTTAATACTGCTTTTATGTGGATGTTCAAGCCTATGGCTCTTCTTTTTTATTTTAAATTGCAAAATGATTTTGACCCTTCCAAAAAATTTTGAATTTTTTGCACATTTTCTCCACCCTTTATATGCTCGTGAATGTGGTTGTTCCTTGGAAAATTTGAGTCTCGGTTTCGATCAATACCAATGACTTGAATAGTGCTTACAATCGAACGAACATTAATGTATGGTTACGATGAGGCCAAATGAAGTTGCATAAACAATATGTGAACTCTTTGCATCTCGTTGTGATTAGCCATTTATCAAATCGATTCTCTTGTGATGATTGTTGCACACTAGCGAAAGTATGGAGTCTTGTTTGACTTAAGTGTCAATGTCTTGTGTGATAAGCTTACCTGGAACCATACATGACAACACCTAGAATTTTCCCCGTTAGTCCGGTCGACTAAGTAAGACTTTCTCTTGATATGATCTTAGGTAACTTCGAAGAGTGTGAACCAATTTGACATATACCTCTTTTGTGACCTACCTTGTGAGCGTGTGATTCTCTCTTGAACACCTTTTGAGGTTACCGTTCTTTGAAATAAACTTGATGAAAACTAGACCTTTCTTAATCCATTACCTATAATCCTCTTGAATTGTGGTTAATTGAATAGCCAACTTAGGCCTAAGTTGGTGGTGTGGTGAAAAGATAAGGGCAAGTCAAGAAGTGCAAGGAAAGTCTCCTCTAACCCATGGTGTTGAGAAAAATGAAACCCTTTCATATAAAAAAAAAAAAGAGAAAAAGAGAAGAAAAGAATAAAAAAAAAAAGAAAAACAAAGAGAAAGTTGTGGAATAAAGTACCAAAGAAATAGGGTTCCGAAAAATTCATGGGAAGCGAATAATAGGATGACATATGATGCACTAATGAAAATGATGAAGGAAAAAGAAAGGAAGTGTTGAGAGCACCACATTTCATGAGGATATAATTCACTGAGCCTAAATGATCATACCTTTACACTGAACCCCGTTACCAGCCTTGTTAAGACCTTTGTGATCTTGAGAAAGTCGAAACAAATGTTGATTGGAAAATATTGGCAAACTTATGGGTGAAAGCATGCATTGTGTTCCTCTTTGTGAGTGCGAGCGTTGTATCTGATTCCTAAACTTTAAATTGATTATACCTTTGCGTGTGAAAATGGAATCATCATTTGTGTGAGGGCATTCGAAGGCTTTTGTTAAGCTTGAACTTGCATTTGAAGCAAGTATTGTGAGCTTGAGAATCTTTGGTAATAGTGTGTCACAACTTAAACCTTTGAGTACACCATTGATCCTTGCATAAGTAAATTGAGTCTTGTTGTGTACATTCATGATTGAATCTTGTGTAGCACTGTTCGAGACACCCTTTTTGAACGGCTGAACTTGAGTTTGCTTAAGGACAAGCAAAAGTTTAAGTTTGGGTGTTGATGAGTCCACAAATTAGACTCATTTAGGGTTGTGTTTTAATAGAAATTGTGTCCTCAAATGCTTATTTTATCTCAATATCTGATGAAAACCCTTAAGTTTCAGGTATTTGTAGTTTGAAGGAAAGCATGGACACTACGTCGCAAAAAGGAACGAAAAGGCTGAAAAGAACGAAAAAATGAAGGCCTAAGGATCGCCGAGTCCACTTGGCGAGTCGCCGAAGGATCTTACTTCGCCTTTTGTTCCAGTGTGCTAAGCCCTGAAGGAAAGGATCAAGTCGGTGGAAAAAGGGAGCAGTCGGCGCATCGCCGAGAAGTTCCGCGAAGCAGTACCATGTTGCCCAATGACCCAGAGCACGACGATGATGAAGGATGGTGCAAGAAGACGATGAACTACACCAAAAGGCGAATCGCCGAGTTGATCAGCAATTTTGACTAACTACGTCGAATGATCCGCTGCAGCACAAATCTATGAAAACTATAAATACTAGTTAGAGTTGTAGTTTTAAGAGTCGAACAATTATTATAATTTTCATATAGAATAGTACTTTTTGATATTTTTGCTCTAAGTTTGAGAGGGTTTTGAAGACTTGAAGTTCCAAAGGGTTTCATCTTCAAGATTTGGGTTTGGGTCTCTTGGATTCTTCATTTTTGGCACGTATCAAGACTTACATCTTCATACCCAGTTGAATGCGAGCTCAATTTGGTATAAATTTATATCTCTTATACATGTGTGGCTACCAGGTGAGTTGTTGTTCCAATACTTCTAC
>JAJOOF010006153.1:0-24541 GCA_029582545.1 Solanum lignicaule
CACTAATCTTAAAATTGTCACCTATACTCAATAATTAAAACTTGTGTCACTTTTTCTTTATTTTGAAACTCTTTTGTCACCCTTAATTCATTAGCCCAGGTTTCTCTGTGTTGTACGCGTGAAGAAGAAACACCTAGGGGGTGGGGCGTACTGTATTGGTACACGTAGGTCTGTTTGGTGTATGCTGTTGTTGTTAAACGTAATGTATGTAATGTGTTGGGCCTGGGTTATTGGATTGGGTGGGCTAGGAATTAAAAGGGTGGGATTTGGCTGGAAATTAAAATGGGATGTGGGGAAAAACGGATGAAGGGGCTAGGCAGTTGTATTGAGATTGTGGGCTGCTGTAATGTGAGGAAAAATGGCCCAAATTTTGACCTTTTAAAGAATTAGAAAAGTTGAAAGGCAAATGGCTACTTTCATAAATAAAAGGCTATATTCCAAATTAAGATATGGCCCCCTCGAGTTCAATTGTGGCCGATTGGGATTTGGGATTTAACCAAATTGAGCTCGATTGATGAATTTGGTTAAAGATTAAATAGAACGAATTAGTATAATTAATTTACGAGCTTCTTAATCTTGACGAAATAAAATAATTGACTTAATTATAAACTAATTATCTCAAAATTGTAAACCATTAAATAACTAAACAAACTAACCAAATACTTAATTAAAAAAAATCTTTTGAGACGATTTTTGAATATTTATAAAGTTCAAAAGTATACACCTATTATTTAAAAATTATAAACAACGGCAAAACTATTTAAAACTAATCTTGAAAATATTTTGAATTTTATAAAGTCAATTATTTTAAATCGTTTGAAAATTAAGAAACTTGAAAATTAATTATTATCGGGGAGGGTCAAAATTGGGTGTCAACAATAACCAAATCAACCCAAATCTAAAAATCCATAACTACAACAGGACAACACGATACACATGGGTGCCTATGACTGACTGTTTAATTGGGGTAGAAACATGAATGGGGGCATCAAGTATATCACAAACCACATCAAATCTCGAGGAAATTGAACTGACACATACGAATAAGTAGAACCCGGATCAAACAAAACAATAGCCATCCGGGCACAGATAAGAGTAGCTCTTGTGACCACTACATCACACCCTCAAAACTCGGTCTTACCCGAAAAACCATAAAACTGATCCATGTCCTCTTAATGGGCAACCTCATTACCTGGCTGCACTACTCATCTACCTGCATTATTATTTCCCCGGCCTCCATAGTCTCGCTGATTTCCTCCTCATATGCCCAGGTTCTCCAAAATTTTAACACACCTTATAACTTATATTCGATTCTTGAACATTGAATTAGATCGCGGGGGTTAGTTCTGTCTCGCCATGTCCCGCTCTGGCAGGAGAAATCCTGCACTGACGATCTCGCCTTGGCGGGAAAATCCTGCCCCAGCAGCCATAACAGAAACAGAATCCCTACCAATAATTTTTCTGGGTTTCTTTTCTTTCCCAATTTCCCCCAAAGGTTCCCAGCTATAACATATGCATTTTTAGAGTACTCAATCCCCTTAGCAAGGATAATCGTTGCCTACCCCGAGTCAACCCAATGATACACGCTCCAAAATCTCTTTACGTTACTTTAACACTACAACATCCTCGTCCCCAGGATATATCCAGACTCTCACACGGTTATTAGTTGGTCGAAACGCACATCCATATTTCTCGTTTATGAACCACATTGTAATTTATATAGACCCTTGCACGTAATCTCGTGATGACTTCTTTTCACAACAAGTTTCACGACACTCAAGCAGTTACAACCTACAAATAAGTCCAAATTCTTTAATTAGTTCGTTTCATAGACGACCGTCACTGATCATTTATGTCTTATACGGCCCCTAAGGCCAGATACCAATTGGAACCTTCTCAGTTCCAATTAACTTGTTTGTGTCCCTTCAGCCGGGACTACGGCGTCTAGTTCACTTCGTTGAGATACCAATTGGAATCGGGAGATACCAATTGAACTCAACTCATACCACAAGTTACAATGGTAGCTAGCAAGCCCCACAAAACTGGTACTTTCAATCATAGAACTTGGTCGAACCCAATTATTAACCGCCTCAATCTTTATCTAATAGTAACCAGACCTTAAATAAATCTTAGAGAAAATCGATCCACCTTGTAATTGATTGAAACGATCATCTATCTGAGGCAATGGATACTTGTTCTAAATGGTGGCCCTATTCAACTATTGGTAGACTATACACATCCTCTCTTGCTAGTGATGGTGTTACCACTTTTGTTGTTCTAGCTTGGACCATAGAGTGAAGAAAGAAAGATACAAATTTGTATCACCCAGATACCAATTGGATTCAAGTCATAGCACGAAAGAGTAGAAAAAAGTGAGTTTTTCCTAAAGTCCTATAGCCTCTAGAAGAAAAATACGGGCGTCATCGTACCGTTCCGCAAGACTCTACTAGACTCATTTTGGTACAATGAGATCAACGAACCTAGGGCTCTGATACCAATTTTGTCACGACTCAAACCATCGTGATTGACACCCACACTAACCCTTCGGTGGGAGAACCATTACTACAACCCAAACTAACAAATTTTATGAAAACTAAGGCATTTAAAGATACAGAAGCAACTTTAAATGCAGAAATTATATAGAGTTCCCATAAACTCCAAATGTTTAAACAAATAACTTAACAAAACTAATGCGAAATAACAACCCCTAGAACCTGAAAGTCATTGTACCAAAACTCTACTAATGACAAATCTAAGAACAAGGGGTACAACCCCGAAACTAAATTACACCCTAAACAAATAGTCTGAGTCCGAAAAGAGTGGACTTAAACAAGAGAGATTCATGGCAGCCTGAAAGAACTGGCTCACCCTTGAATCCGATCACGCTTAATATCCACCTAGTTGAGGTCTATCAATAGCCGCCTGAAAATGCCATGTACTCAACAAAGAACAAGCAAGTACAGTATCAGTACACAACCACAGTGTACTGGTAGGATCACACGGCTATCCCAATAAGTGTAACATACATTAGTCAATACAACAATATAATCACATACACATATCTAACATATACACTATCATCAACATATATGAACAATGAACAACTTCATGATTCTCACATATCACAATTGTATCAATTTAGAGCAACATACCATCTTCCAATATCAATCATCATTAGATATGAACGAACTCATCACAAGTAGATACACAACACAATTCAATGGTCCTCTCATGGAACCCACACCCAAACAGTTAGCATACCGGAATGTGGTACCCGATCCAATGATTATGCCAAAACGTGGCAACCGATCCCATAATTATGCCGGAACGTGGCAACCGATCCAAGTTAGTTATGCCGGAACGTGGTAACCGATCCCTTCAACACACCACAATCACAATCACAAGTATATCTTGACGATCATACATTTAAGTCATGAATTCGTGGTAACCATCATTCATCTATCTCATTTACAACAAGTGTGATCAATAATGCAACATTCATATACATACATGTATCATAATGAAGCAAGAACAAACATACATCACACAATCATGGAATCACAGTCATCACCTACCTCGAATCCAAGCTTGAATCCTCTAAGGCACTTGAATCTTCCCTTTCCGAATTCTTCCTGCTTGTTCGTGGTCTAAAAACATACAATTAACGCAAGGATCAATAAACGAGACTTAATTACCCAGATTATAATCAACATTATCAACCCTAGTCCAACCCAGGATCCCCAATACCCAAATTAGGGCTTTTTCTACTATTAAGTTCAGATCAAAATCTTTCCCCAATGATAATTACCCAAGAAACTACGTTCTACGGATCGAATATGGATTCGGGGAGTTAAAACCTTACTTTTAGCCTCGAGAATGGTGGAAAATAGTCAAGAACTCGTTTGGGATCGTCTCCTAGCTCTAAAAGTCAAAAAGTGCAGAATAAAGACGTTTTTGGGGTTTTATTTCTGACTTAAGTCGCGTCTATCCTTCCACAACGGGACCCAACCCGCCCTAGCGGCATAAATCCCCGCCAAAGCGGCTTGCACGAAACAGTAAGCAAAAATAATAATTCCAAGACCCTATTTCACAACACACCTTCAACCAACGATACTCAGAAACTACACATTCACACTAAGATCAGTTTCGGGAGTTCTACTCACCCGAATTCAATTCCGTAAAGTCGTACGGATTCCTTAACGTCTTTAGATATCTACTCATGTGATCAAAATCATAATTAGATCACCCAATTGCTACCAAATTTTCCTAGATCTTACTGATTTCGATTTCGTTCAAATCTAGACTAGGCTAGGAAATCCTAAGTTACTACCAAAAAGTTTTATGACCCCAATTCTTTCTCCATTGGCTTTTCTCTAACGACGGAATCAGGTCGTTACAATTTTTATTTAAAAATAGGTCATTATAAAATTTAACAAAATATTAACTTATGTTAATACTATATATATTATGGAAAAGGGTCAAAATTAGCTTCGAACTATTAAAAATAACTCATATACAACATTTATTTATATTTGGGATCAAAACTACCCTTCTCGTTTATGTTTTGGACCAAAAATACACTTAAAACGGTATATTTGCCATATGTGCTGACATGACAGTCTACCTAGGCAGTCCAACATGGCAAAAATCTCTTCATCTCAATTATGTTATTCTTCCTTGTTCGTCTCTATCACAAAAAAAAATTAAAAAAATATCAAAAATAGTTCTTTCATTGTTCTTGTTTGAGTAATTATTGTTCGAATTTTGAAATTCCAATTTTGAAGTGCGCTAAAGTTCGTTTGAGATAGTAGTTGTGTGTTGAATGATCGAGTTCATTGTTTGGGTTTTGATGTCATCGAATTTGAGGCTAAAAATTTAATTCTCAAGGTTGAAAGATGTTGAAAATTTCTTAAAGTCATTCTTTTTGTATTGAAACTCGAAAATAACTACTCATTTGAAAGCTTGTTGGTGAGAAATTTCTAACTTTTGTTGGGTTTTGAAGTGCAAAAATTTGAAGAGATTTAATTGAAATTTACTAAAAATATATTGGATATTGCGATTGAAGCTGGAAATTGACATTTAACAGATCATTTCTTAGTTTGAAGATTTGAGTTGAAATCCCAAAAAAATATAAAAAAATATAAAAAAATATATATATTTAAAAATGTTCTAAAAAGCTTGAAAATCTAAAAATTGATTTTGTGAATCTATGACCCCAAATCTCAAACAATGAACTCGATCCTTCAATACACAATTACAACTTCAAACAAACTTAAGCACACATTGAAATTGGAGTTCCAAAATCCGAACAACAACTCAAACAAGAACAATGGAAGAATTATATTTGATTTTCTTTTTGTGATAGGGATGAACAAGGAAGAGCAACATTATTGAGAGAAAGGTATTTTTGTCATGTTGGACTACATGGGCTCTAATGGCAAAGATAACGTTTTAAGGGTATTTGTGCAGTCCAAAACATAGACGACAAGTTTTGATCCTAAACATAATTAAAGGGTATATATATATGAGCTATTTTGAATAGTTTGAGGGTAATTTTGATCATTTTCTATATATATTATATCAACAAAATAATTTATTTGTTTGATGATTCCTTCAACGTTGGTTGGCAATAAAAAAAAAAATCAAAAAATAAGTTTCTTAAGCCATGCCATAGTATTCGTAGTGTCACGATCTGTTGATTCTCAAAGTAGTAGACTAGTAGTCATTGCAATGCCTATCTTCTCGGAGTTATATAATATTATATATTAACCAAAGTCTCTAATAATATATACTATATATTTATACATGTCGTATATATAAAGTAACACAAGCAAGAAAAAGTCTGATAATATTTAAGGAAATTTTATGAAATTGGTGGCACGTTATTGTCTAAAATTGCGTATGTCATGGCATGTAATTTGAATGAACAAGTCAAACTGGCCAGAGAGTTCAAACGACATAAACAAGTTTACGTTTTATACGCTGTTAGCATAAATAATTCTTCTATTATCAGATCATATTTATTGATCGTAACATGTTTAAGATTTCAAATCATGATATATCATAAGCAAATGTACTATTTTGAAAAATCTGATAGTATAAATAATTATTTAGACACGAAATATGAACTCTAAAAGAAGATACTTAAGAAAGTTAAATATGTTTAATTACTGCTCTAATTTTCTACTTAAAGACCAGTTTATCGACTTTTGAAGTGTGAAATGGACTTCGAAGGAATATAAGTTTGACAAATAAAAGAAAAGGTTACGTGGGGCTGATTTGTTATGATGATATTAACGGCGCATAAAGACCATATAATGATATTGATAGATATTAAAATGTTATTACACCAATGAGCAATTTTAATCATGTTTGTAACATTTGAACCATTCAACAATAAGAGAAAAAAATAAGGACAATGTGTTTTTGTTTACTTTTTCGTTTTTTCTAGTTAGAATGGATTTGTCGTACCTATCCAATATTTAATTATTTATGACTGATTTGCTATTCACTTGATTTTTGGGTCATAATTATTATGTAGGAGAGATGACCGAGTGGTTAAAGGCGTAGCATTGAAACTGCTATGTAGGCTTTTGTTTACCGAGACATTTGATAGGGTATAGACTAGTAGTGTACATGACTAGTTTGGTTCAATTTTTTCAAATATTAAATTAAACCATTTGTGACAAATTTTCAAATTTATATACCAAATCAAACTAATAAAACTCGAGTTTTTTGGGTTTTTCGGCCTCGTATTTTTTCGGGTTTAGTTCGGATTTTTCAAATTCCAAACCAAACCATTTGTGTCGAATTTCTAAATGTTTAACTCAAACCAAACTAATTAACCTCGGATTTTTTCGGGTTTTTGGATTTTTCCGGTAAAGTATTCATACAAACATAATTAACTTGTGCTTCAAATATTTCTTTAGTCCAACCAAAATACAACTATTTACGGTGTTTCTTAAGAAAATAATTCAAAATATGAGATGAGTGATGTCACTAAAATATTCAATAAAAAATAATAATGAAATTGTATAAAATAAATATTGCAAATTGATAAGTCGTAATGAAAATGATCATAATTTAAAAGTACTAAATCATACTAAATTAAAATAAGTCTAATAAGAATTAATTACATGAATAAAAAAAATTAAAATTAGGTTATGTATTTTAAAGGGATAAGGGTTTGAAAAATACCTCAACTTTTGTCGGATTTGCCGCTGCGATACTAAACTTTCATAAGGACCTACTACCTCCCTAGACTATTTAATATCGTATTTTTTACCCCCTGAACTATTTAATAGTGTATTTTAAAGGTTTATATGTGTCCACGTGGACACATTACTATTTATAATTTTGCATTATTTTTTATGTCCACGCGGGCAAATATATATGTTTAAAATACGGTATTAAATAGACTAGGGAGGTAATAGGTTCTCATGAAAGTTTAGTATCCAACAGCAAATCCGACCAAAGTTGGGGTATTTTTCAAACCCTGGTATTTTTCAAACCCTTATCCCTATTTTAAATGTCTAAACCAATGTAAAACTAAAGAACAAATATTCAACATTATTGTCATTCTTAGTGTTGAATTAATTTATTTTGTTAGCATTAGTATTGATTTGATTTTGAATTGAGTTTTATTAGAGTTACTAATATTTATGGACCATAACCTTTATTGGACCATTCAAAATTTTAAGTCTCAAAAAACTTCAAAAAAATATGCTAAAAGATAAAAACTATGAAAACATACAAGTAATATTTAGAATTACATCAAAGTAAATACTTTTATGTTTAAAATAAATTTTAAAAATTATATATATAATGTGGGGTTGGTTTAGTCTCGGGTTGACTTTTTTTAGTTAAAACCAAACCAACCCAAGTAAAGTCGGATTTTTTTCCAATACCAAACCATTAGTCGATTTTTTTTTTTCGATTCGATTTTGAACACCCCTATATATATTTTTTCCAAGAAAAAAGAACAAAGTTACATCCAAGAGGGGATATATGTTGGGTTTTTGGTCATTTATTCTCTTTTCATGTTGATAAATAAAAACTCAATTTAGATCAACTCATTTTTGTTCATAAATCCATTACTATGGTGCATATGTAAGATCTCTTTAGATTATTATTTTTTCAAATTCACAAGAGAATATTAACATCCAAAAAAAAAAGAGAAAAGTGAGAAATAGAGTGCAAATTTTTGCACCTTATTTTCAGGTCTAGCAGACAATTCGCAAATCACAATTCTTGATTTGTTTCTTGTTCGATTCAAATTCCTCACTCGACACCCTAAGTTTAATTAGTCTCAAAACCAATGAGAAGTATATTTGGGGATTTAATATTGTACTTTACTTGTTAATGCAACCTAATACATAAAATCTTATGAATTATCAAGAGAGGTAGGAAAATTTTGAGCTCGATATTTAATTTTGTTGAAGGATTAGTTTGAGTTTAGATTATGGGGTTTTCATTTATATTACTATAATATATAAGTTGTTTCTTAAAAATTCTTTTTGGAAAAGAGAAAAGATTTTTTTTTATAGGTACTGTAAATGTTTTTCACTTCAAGAAGCTAAAGATTAAAATTACCATCTTTTATTCTTTATTGCTGGTGTGTTTGTTTTGTTTATTTTCATGGGATCTAATCAATAGTATTTAAAAAGAGTAACTACACAAATCCCACTAGTTTAGGTCTTAATTACTAGGATTCATGATAATTTTCGTATATTACTTCATGTATCATATTTTGTTCTTTGGATACATGTATTTCCGGCGAATTTAAAAAGTGAGATACATGTTTTATTAGTTTGAATTAAATAGTTATAATTGATTTCCTTAATTAAAGAAGTAATTGACTACTCTAACATATTTTCAGCATCCCACCATATCAACTATATCAATTTTTCAAAAAATATCAATTTCCGTTTTTATTTCCTTCCTTTATTACATGTATATATATGTCTATCTTTTAATATATATAATTATTTGTATAATATATATACTATTTATCTAAGGTGTATTTTACCTACATTAATAGTATGATTTTCATAAGTACAGTTTGAATCTATTATACATGATCATGTATCTGAGTTATATCATTTAGATATATTTGTATATAACGACAATGTCTATCATGTTAATAAATTCTTCGTTAGATACAAATACATGTATATACCAAATAGACATATGAAGACTTA
The DNA here is from genome assembly GCA_029582545.1 of Solanum lignicaule. Taxonomy (NCBI): domain Eukaryota; kingdom Viridiplantae; phylum Streptophyta; class Magnoliopsida; order Solanales; family Solanaceae; genus Solanum; species Solanum lignicaule. Next base: position 9,201 of record JAJOOF010006153.1, read on the forward strand.
CTGCATATACAATGAAAATAAAAAGATGCATGAACTTGTTTAAATACACCAGATACATCTAATAATACAATATGCAAAACTTTTGAGACTAAGATACATAACATTAATTTAAGATACATATAGAAGAAATCATATTTAATCCTTCTCCTCATTGTATCACTTTTATCGTCTACGGAGAAAACGATTATTAGTTAATAAATATACAACACATCATCATGAATTTATTAAAAATAGACTTGAAAATCCATAGAATCCACGACTTCAATGATAAAGAGTTTATGGAGTCTTTGACGATGAATGTGAACTGTTTGGCCGATCAATCGAATAACTTGAAAAGCTTTCTTTGTAACAGTTACTTCGATTTGGTCTTGTTAGAAAGGAACAATACAGAATAAGGTTTGGTTCAAGCAATTTTATTGGTCATGGTGATGATATCTTGAGAAGAAGAGAGTAGATTAGTCATTGTTGGAATAAAATTGTATGGTGAAATTCTTGAATCAGAAAAGAGAAAAGATAATTAAGTGATAAATATGGAAGGAGAGAATTAAAAAAGAGTGGTTAATTTGGAGTGAAAGAATAAATTAAGAAGATAATAATTAATCCTAGTTTTAAGGGATGTAGGAATTTGATTGAATTTTAAATAATATATGGTATAAAATATTAAAAATGATAATATATATAATTGTTTAAAAGTACAGATATTATTAATATATAAAATAGTGATGTATGTCTAATAAGACAGTTTGTCCAAAAAACTTATGGGTTAATTCAAAATTTGTTGCAAAAAAGTGATAAAATTAGAAGAGCAATGGGAATATTCTCTCAATTTAGTTGGGTAAATGCTCTAAGTTTTAAACTCTAACGAGGACACTCATAATATATCATCTTAATTGAAGTTGCACTTTTGTGTCTTAGATGAAGACAATTATTAAAAATGGTGAGGTTGCAGTTATGCGTCTTAATACAAACCCTCTTAAAAAATACAAATCTTTGATTCAACAAATTAAACATGACCTCTCTTCATGTATTCCACACCTAAGATTGAGTCTACTCGTTTGTTGAATTAAAGATTTCTATTTTTTAAGAGTATTTGGATCAAGACGCATAGAAGTAATCTAATTATTTTAATTAAATTTTTCAACTAAGACACAAAGTTGCAACCTCAGTTAAGATGATACATGATGAGTGCCCTCATTCGAGCTTAAAACTTAGAGCTTTTATCCTACTAAATCGAGACAAAAATATATTCCTATCGCTCTTTTTTTCATTTTTTTCAACAAGTTTTGAATCCAATTTGCTACTGAAGAGAGAATTGTTCTTATAAAGAAAAAATTACCTAATTATACAAACATTCCTACTAGATATACTAGATCATTTTATAGTTTGAAGTAATTACATATTATCTCACTAATTGATATTTTTGTTCATCAAATTTCAAGTCAGATATGTACATCACTATTTCAGATTTCAAGTTAGATATGTGTATCAAAGATACTATATACATGTATCTTTGATACCAGATACATTCTAAAATATATATATACCTAGGGAGAGAGACGACCAAGAGAGGAAAGAGGTGAGCGATAGAAAGGATAGCGAGATAGGAGAGATGCAAGCAAGATAGAAAGGTGAGCAAAGAGAATTAGTTTATCCTTGATTCATATGAATCACGCTTGGACACAATGTGTATATATATATATATATATTTATTTTTTTTAAAAGAAAAATTATAGAAATCCCACCTTTTTGTTTACTTATTACCATTATCCCCTATAAGTTTTACAAATCTCCAAAATTCCTCATTTTCGCGCATCAGATTGGTGTATTTCGCACATCAGATTAATGTATCAGCGCTTATATTATTATATCTCGCGCATCATATTAGTGTATCATGTATAAAATGTACATCAGATTAGTGTATCATGTATAAAATGTACATCAGATTAGTGTATCATGTATAAAATGTAATATATCTTACTTAACGATTAATGTATCTCGTGCATTAGATTAATGTATGAGCGCTTATATTATTGTATCCATATGAGGGATTTCTGTAATTATAAACTTTTAAGGGATAGATTGTAATTTTGCCTTAAAAGTATGTGATTTCTGTAATTTGCCCTAAAAAAAATTACAAGAAATTTAACCCGCATATATTCGAGATACATGTATCTAGCAAAGCAAAGATTTCAAAAATTAAAATGAAAACACGTAATTGGATCCTACACGTTAAAATTTGTGTTGTTTGTTCAATTATAAATTGATGGATTCGAATGTGAATTTGAGTGGTTAAACGAAGAGTCCTAGCCCTGAGATTTGTTGATGAACAGGTAGTCAACCACTAGTTTTGATTCAGTCAATCTGAAAATTATATCATAGTAAAATTACAAAGAACAAAGAAAAGGAAAAGTTCCTATTTCAAGCCTGTATTTTACTACTACGTTAGAGGAAATTAAACCGGGACAAGTTATTTTAGACAAATTATTCCATTATGTATATAAAATAACTCATTTCATCATTATAACAAAAATGACATTATAAATATTCTAAAGACTACCTAATATAACAAACCAAACATATATTAATTTTATATTTTATTTTAAAATTATTATACCTTATACCTCATATTTGAACCGTAGCCACATATAAGCTAGGGTGATCAATCGAATACTCTACGTAGAAAAATTATTCTTCATAAATATATCACACCCTGAATTGTCTAACCTTGTTCCTTTCTGATTTAGGAATATAATGTCTAAACACGTGTAGACGTGGATGATTTTTTCCATGACAAATTCGTGAAATGATTAGTCAATTAAAAAAAATGACATATTTTTATATTAAATAATAATTTAATTATAAATTATATATTTTATCCTTAATAAAGTAATTTACAGTTACACAAATTTCTATCATTCATTTTGAATCACTAGTTTTAAAAGTCTTTGTTTCTTTTTTAAACTACGTGTCAAATTAAAATATCTCACATAAAATGAAACGAGTACTTTTTTATATTCTCTTTTATGTCTGAAATTCAAGTGGCTATTATGTAGACTTTCTATGTCTGTTTGACCACTTTTAGTTGATATTTGACTTCAATATTTTAGAATGTAGAAAATTATTATAATGCCTATTTACTAAATCAGGAGAATGTGCTATTCAAATTATTTGGCCTTAGCCCTTAAGTCTTTATAGAAGAAAATTAGATAGTTATATATAGAATTAGTCAGATTGTCTGAATCAAGAACAGAATCGCCTTTGTTCTCAAGGTCTAGTAAATTCCCTTTTTTTTTAAAGGCGGCTCCTTTCTTTCCTCTGACCGATGACTCACTTGTCTTGTCCAGTACAACTAACTATTATAGGAGGATGCCGCCCCTCGGGACTAGTAGCTTCGGTTAGTAGTAAGACAATTTTAATCAGGCCGGTCAATTACACTAGTTTTAATTAATTTATTTTTTAAACAGAGGAAAATGCTTAAAATTTTGACAAAAATATAAATACTAATTATGGCAATTGCTTGCTAAGCTTAACCATGTTACAATTAGTAGTTTCACAAGAGGCAAAATAAAAAAAACTAATCTATTTTCAACAAATATTAGTCATATAAAAGTTTTCGAAGAAAATTCTTTATCAAGAGTAAATTGACAAAAAAATGCTCTAATAGACTGAGAAATTCTAAAAAACAAAAAAAAACAGATCTGAACATCAAATTAAGGTCTAATAACAGAAAAGTGAAAATAAAAAAATAATTAAAATATTGAACCTTCAGAGTGTAGAATCATCATCAGGTCGAGGGGGAAGCCATTGAAGATCTGAATAGCACAGAGAAATAGAGAGAGAGAGAGAGAGAGAGAGAATGTGTGTGCATCAGCGAGACATAGATAGATATATATATATATATGTAGAAAGAGAGAGAGAGAGAGAGAGAGAGATGAAGAGGAGCGAGCAGCCAAACAGAGAAGGGAATTTTAGTTTCAGATTGAAAACTATATTAATCCCATCATGTTTTAATTTGGATCAGTGTTTTCGTTTTCCACATGTTTCCTTTCTCCATTTTCGCCGCTTCAAGCTCTTCTATTCACTGCTATTTTTCTCTTCACATGCCTTTCCCCCTCTTTACTTGCCACTCATCACTACTACCTTTGTTATATACTAGGGTTTCCACTTTCTTTGTTTTGGAATGTCTATTTTACCCCTCCTCCTGCTCTTATTATTTCGAAGTACACCTAAATTTTATTTGATTAATTCTTACTATAAATTTGGATTGAATGATTAATTTTGACTGCTCTATTAATCAAGACAAATATTATTGGATTTGGGGTGCATACGCTCTCTCTTTAACATTGGTTCATTGTGATGTTTGGGATCCTACCAAAGTTAGTTTTATAGATGATTATTACTCATAATATAACTTGAAAGCTTCTTGTGCTGCAATAAATTGATAAATCATAAAAAACAAAAAATCTTGTCAATTATTTGGGTCTAAAGATAGTCAAGTTTTTTTATCTGAAATATTAGTTCGACTGGCTTTAAGAACAAATATCGAAAGGAACTACAAAGATTAAAAGGATGCATGATTCAAATTTCAAACAATTCAAAAATTGCAATCACATTAATAGTGGAGCAAATTTGTTTATACTTGATGCATTGCTAAACAGATGCTCAATCATATTGCACCAATATCCTTAATCATTTTTCATTTTTAAACTGCCACCTAGTTCAGTTTATATGATCAAAACTACAACTATATTACACTCAGAAATCCTTGATATATCTCGAACCATCATCAGAGATTAACGTCTGGCATACACCTGAGATTGAGCAGCATCTCAGCTAAGACGAAACAAAATTCCCGGATAAACTTTGAATCTGTGCTAATTGATGGATGGAAAATGAGCTTTAGCTGACATTATTAGTGCACTTGAGAGATGGCAGTATCAGTTTCATCCATGTCGTTAAAGGCAAATGGTCTTGTCCCACTGTATTGTTTCCTGCAAATCCAAAGAAGTACATCAGATATATCAATCAAAACCAATTGATCCTTTAATTCTATCAATTCACTTGATGAATCTAAATCTGTCTGCCTTGCCAGTTTATTCAAAACTGATGAAATGATGCCGACTAGCTGTGACACGATGAAGATAGATAAACGAGAAGTTATTGAGATAGAAATAGAACAACAACGAACATATACCAAGAGAAGTCAAAGAAGGATTGAATACCTTTGTGGAATGGAAGATTCTTCTGATAATGCCTTCTCCAGTCTCTCTTCAAATGGCGTTGCATGCCAGCTTACTTTCTGATCCTGCGAAGTCTCAAAGTCAACAGCTTTAAGCTTATTGAGTTGTGTGGCTCAGAGTTGTCATGTGGACTGAAAATAAGGATAAAAGAGAAGGCTAAAGATCTACGCAGGACAAACCTCTTTATACTTGTTAGTTGAATTGGGGATCCCATTTCCATCCCACCATTTAGGAGATATACGAGAATCTTCATCATCTTTCCAGTGAGCAGCAACCAATCCAAGTATAGGCCTATCTCCAGGAGTTCTGCCATAATGAACATTGTTACCGTAACCAGAACTAGTGTGCTGCTTACCCTCGTCTTGATTGATTGAAGATGGTTTCAGCCACGAAGACAAGCTTGCCTCTACCTTTGAATCATTATCAGCTGAAGCTTTTCTTAATCCGGGAGTTCCGAGTTCTGATGAAAAGCTTGCTTCATTGGGCCTTTCACCAGATTCTGTCATGTTACTGGACCATAATCTGGAATTAGAATTTTCAATGGAGTAGGAATCTTCATCAGACAAATCCTTCAACTGCAATGCTCTATCCACAGGGTTTAAAACTGGATAAACATACTGAGACCTGATCCGAGCAGCTTTTCCATTTGCAATGTTGTCTATATATGTTGGAAAAACAGTTCCTGGTGTTTGCATTTCATCACTTAGTTTTAGTGGGGTAGGGTAGGGCGAATGCTTCAATGCAGAGTAATTGCCAGAAAACTCAGCCTGCTTTGAGTTTTCACTGTCAAGTGCAAATGAAGTACTTTTGGATGAGACTGCAGACAGATCAGACTCACAATCAAAGCGAACAGTTTTATTCATGTACTGCGCACTGGGAGCAAAGATTGGTGAAACCTCTGAAGCCGCGTCTCTATGAGCCTGATTAGCATTAAACTCAATGGATGTCGGAGTGTTAGCAGATCCACTACCATGAATAGAGTTCTTTGGCGAACTTTGACCATTTTGTCCATCCATCATGCAACTACAGAGACATAAGACAACATGAGATGTAAAATATATAAACATGCTAAATGCAGACTTCCCATTAAAATACGAAGGGGGCCTTTAAAGGGGGATTTGTATCCATAAGAACTTTCTTTAACAAGATCAACCATAATTATAGGGATTGGCTGAAGACATGCTATATGTAAATTGACCAGCGTCTTTTTAGGTCAGGATTCTACCTGCTAGATGTATGAGTCAAGGAACCAGATTGTTTTTCCAGTTCACTGCTTTTACTAGGTGTAATAGGGTGATCAGGTAGCAAATCCAGGCTGAACTTTTCAACAGCCACATCAGAGAGCCAAGACTTGAATTTTAAAGGTTCAACATCTCCTTTTGAAGCTGATAGATCTTTGCATTTAGCCAAGCCTTTTCGAATTTCAGCAGGAGTCTCTGGTAAAGTTCCACAAGCTTTAAGGAACTTGGCCTGCATAATAGTTAGACAAATAAAGACAATGCAAAATCATCTAAAAATAGGTGGGGAAATCTCAAACCAAAGGTAGCTGGACTAGATGGTTACTATCTGAAGAAAGTTGCAGAAATTATCAGCATCCAAAACTAAAAGAAATACGAGGCCATCGATTAATCACAACAATTAGTAAATCAAAGAAATACAAGAATGCTACATTACTCGGGCACTAAATGATTTATCACATCATCCATAATATTGGATCTTTTTTCTGTCAGCAGAAAATTCACAAACCTTCAATGCAGTTCACTATAACTTATACTGTAATTTCCATAGTGTGAAGTGATTTAAATCCAAACGGAGGTGACAAAAATTGCAAAGGTCACAATAATCAACAAATTTCATAAAAATATTCAAAGGAAAGGTAAAGATTGACAAATCATTGAAATGATAACCAAATTTCCCAACAATCAATAGAAACAGCTAAGAGAAAATTCATTCAAGAATAAATAAGAATGAATTCACTTTCAGTAATTGGAGAAAGATTAGGGTCCGGCAGGCATGCCGCCAGCTTCTTAAATTAGAAAATTGGAAGATATAACAGTAAGCAGGATGATGAAATATGATTAAAGAAAAATAAGGGAGAGTAGATAGTCGTCCAGAACTAATAAAGCATTCTCTATTGGTTTAATTCACCACTAGGTGGAATTAGTCCCATGGGCTCTCCATTGTTGCCTTATTAGCTATGTCAGTTACATTAAGCTTTTTCATCTGCACAAGAGAGCAGGTGCTATCCTACATAATTAAAAAATTCTTCTTTACATAGACAAATTCAGCTATATGCCCTGACTGGAAATTTTGATGTGAAATGCACTATTTAACTTTCAGTAAACCAATATCTCCTAGAAATTAAACATAAAAATGACCCCCAAACTCCATTCAAATTTCCTAAGAGTCGAAGTGTTTCAATATACCAGGTGCTAAGAAAAGAACGTCTCTACCAATTGAAGAATACAAATTATAGGCAGGTGAATGACCCCTATGCTATTCATCTTTCATTGAAATGAACCTGTACTATCTTGCCAAGCTTTGTTGAAATGGTTGACTTTGTTAATTGAAATGGTAGAGAGGAAAGGATTTTCGGTGTACTATCTTGCCAAGTGTATAACTTATCAAAGGATGTTTCTTCTACTGTATATACCTTTTATATTTCAACACTTAGCTCTTTATATGTGAAATATACATTAATCTTCTCATAAAAACAGCACTCCTAAGCTCACTAACATGGAAATTAGAACACGAAAATGATGAAATTAGTGGGGCATATCTACTTATGCGTGCAGTTTACTTAAGTTTTATGTTTCCAGTAGTTCATTTTAAGTACCTTTCCTCTTAAAGTAAGAGGAGAATAGCAAGGACACTTCCTCCTCCAAAATTTCAGTTGTTAATCTGCTTTTATCAAATTCTCATACATATCCAACTGTTGCAACTTAAATTGAATAGAGTAACTGACAATGACTTATTTTAATCATAAAACTTTAGGAAAATGAACCTGATCCCTGAGCTCTTTCGTGTGCAGCTCAGACTTAGGTGTTCCTGCATCTTGATCAGCCTTTCCAGTTTCGCGCAAATAATCATCCTTGCCTTTTTCTGACATCATCAGCATAAAAATTTATGAGCTTGAAAATATTTAATGAACAATATCAGTTCAATTGGTTAATAGTGTGATAATTTATGTAAGATTACTACCTTCAGAATTTAAAAGTGAAGATAATGGACTCCTGTTGCGAGACACCACAGGTTCCTGATCAAATAACAAAAATAGCTATGAGGAATTGTGGATCTCTTCCGTATCTAGCAGAGCTACCAGCCTACCATAGCTATAGATAGTCTGATCAGAAATTCATCGTTCCACAAAGTAGCCCTAAACGGCAAATTTCATCCTTATTAGCTACCGAGAAATCAAACAACAAAAAAAAAAAAATGTGACAGTAAATCGCAATCAAACAGAACTTCAACTCAAAAACGAGAAACAGTACAATTTAGTAAAATCAACGAATTTTAATCACAGATCATCTGTATCTACCATTTCTATAGGTGAATTGAAAGTCCATAACAATTTCATAAACTAAAAAAAAAAAAACATATAAGACAACCTTAGGAGCTAGAGACTGGGAAACGAGCTGAGATTTGGAATCAGGAGGAAGAGAACCATCATTGATACGGAAACAGCCAAAGAGACATCCCATAGCGGCAACAACCAGCACCCTAAACACTCCAAATATATCCCGATTATTCCTATCCTCACTTTCTTCGGAAGGTAATCTAGACCATAACATATTTTCTCAAATGATATATCTCATCCTCCGAGTCCGATTACAGTATAAATTGATATGATTTGATTGATAAAGACGGAGTTTATCGAGAAATCGCCATGAAAGTGAAAACCCTAGCTAAAGGTTTCAGTTGAATTCAGAGATTTAAAGAGAAGGCAAAATTATTATTGGTGGGGTGGGGGTGAGGAGTCACTGTTTTGAAAGCCCTTTTGGATTTTAGATTTTGAATTTCGAACTGAGAGGGAAAATAGAAAAAGGCTTTAGGCTTTTTTTATTTATTTTTATCTAATTGGGTGTAACTCGCTCTTTCTAAGTGACACGTGTCCTGAGAGTATGGAATTGTGAGCTAAACTTATAGCTGTCGCGTGATTAATCTGTTTGATTAGGACAGTAATCCTCTCTATTAGTATCTAAGTTTTTGGACAAAATTTAAAACTTTTTTTTTGGAGGAAAATGAAAAGTTCATTTCAATTACACCTTCTACCTAATGTCTAATTAAGAGTATGTTTGGCATTGCTACTAAAAATTGTTTATTTTTAGAGAGTTTGGAACCTAAATAAGCCACAAAAAAATAAAAGTGATCAAAATAAGCCAATATTCTAGTAAGTAACTAAAATAAGCTTAGTGGAAGAAAAAATTCCGTTTTATGCAATATTTCAAACGTTTTCCGTTAGTCTCATAACCTGTATATTTTAATATATAACGGAACTATTTTTTACCCTTTGTAAAGTGTAAGTTTTTCTTACACTTTGTAATGTAGAAGTTTTTCTTACACTTTATAAAGTGGAAGAAAATCTTATACTTTAAGAAAAGTTACTCTACATTTTCACTTTCTTCTTCTCCCCTTTCACTTTTACGGTTCACTTTCATCTTCCAAACGATTTTTCACTTCGAAGATGTTAATTTGATGGTCTCAATTCGGAAATACCATTTATTATAATTGTCCTCACAAACACAATGCTAAATATTTTATTAATGTCCGATATCAAAAAAAATTTCATCAATTTAAAAAAGAATGGGTATAAATAGTACTGATTATAATTTGATTATAGTAAAAAAATATCCTACTTCATTTTTATCAGAAATACAAGTAAATTTTGGAGTGGAATATTATCTATAATGAAGAATCGTTGACCGACTTTTTGAGGGTTCCAAAAGACTGCATAGATCAAATCAAGTCAACAATACTTGAATTCTATGTTAGGAAGGAGCCTAAGATTAGTCAACAACGTTCTCCTTTATCGGTTGATGTCCATTCCCGATTAGAAAATCGTAATAGCGTTGATGGATTTCCGATAACTCAATCTACTGATTTTTCTAACATGACTCATTATCAAAATATTCTTACCGGTCGATATGATTTTGATTTGAACGAAACTATCAATGAAAGTGACCGGTAATGCTCAATAATTATATTTCGATTATTATTTGTTGATTTTGTTAATTATTTATTTATTTATATGATTTATTATTCTTGTTATTATTAGTATTATATATTTTGTAGCGGTTTAACTCAGCAAGAGAGAAATATTGCTCCAAGTTATGGACTAGATAATTATTTTGGTCAGTCCTCACACTTTGAAATGACGAAAAAATGTTGGGACATCCTTAAATTTTCATGTCTTGCCTACTTTTGATGCAGATGATTATCGGTATGTCCAACACTTGATTTTTTATTTAAGTAAGTTAATTGCATGAGGCAAATATTTATACTTTTTTTACACATATAGGAAAAATATCACACAAGACTCTCAATTTAACCGTAAAAATAAGAGGATGGATCCGCCACAATTTAACCGTGTGAAATTGTCAAGCCAGAAATAAGAGGATGGATCCACCATAATTTAACTGTAAGGACTCTCAATTATTAAATATAAAAAAAGCATGAGATGGAAAGGTGTAATTCAGCAGTGGTGACGAGAGGGAGTTGCTCGAATGGTAAGCACTCCTCACTTCCAACCCGAAGGTTGCAAGTTCAAATCACCAAGGGAGCAAAAGGGGTGGGAGCTCCTAGGGAGGGTAAAAAAAAAAAAAGTAATCCAGCAGTGGCGAAACACTATTTTTGCAATACCAATCCAACAATGTAATTCCTTTTGTTTCTTTCGAATTAAAGACTCTTTTTTCTAACTCAATATTTAGTAATTGAATGCACATTGTATAATACTTACTGAAATTTTGAACAAATTACAACATCATTTCAAAGTAATGAATATGAGATGGAAAAAAAAAAGAACCTAATTTATAAAATTTGTAGCGTCGGATTGTTGTGTTGTCGGGTTATGCTACTCCAATCTTTCAATGTTTTGATTTTTTAGTGTGGGGTCGCTTCAGTTGTCGGATTGGTACCATCAAATTAACATCTTCGAAGTGAAAAATCGTTTGGAAGATGAAAGTGAACCACGAAAGTGAAAAGGTAAAGTAACTTTTCTTAAAGTGTAAGGAAAACTTACACTTTACAAAGTGTAAAAAATAGTTCCATTATATATTAAAATATAAATGTTATGAGACTAACGGAAAACGTTTGGAATATTGCATAAAACGGAATTTTTTCTTCCACTAAGCCTATTTTAGTTACTTACTAGAATAGTGGCTTATTTTGGTCACTTTTATCTTTTAGTGGCTTATAATTTAGGTTCCAGACTCATTTTTAGAAGCGTTTTTTCAAAATAGCTTTTCAGAAAAAGTAATTTGCTTTTGGCAAATTCATTTGAAAAATGTTTTTGATAAGCAACTTGAGTTTGACTAATTTACTTTTAAAATTCTTTTGAGAGTCAAATTACGAAAAATGTCAAGTATCACTGTGCTTTAATATTAACATTATTTTATAGAGAGAAACTATTCTAAACATCTAATACATAACCTTTAATTACATTTTTAATTTAATTATGTAAAATGTACATATTCAAATTTTCAATCAATATTGTACATAGATAAATATTGTTGAAAAATATTGAAAAGATGAATCTTTTTGTTATTTGTTACCTATTTTTTTGGATTCAATCTTAGCTATTATCCTTTTTTCGTTATAATATTCTAAAGTTTTAAAAAATTCAAATTAAAATAAAATAATACGTAAATTAAGAAAAGAAAAATTTGTTATTTGTTACTTTTTTGGGAGGGTCTAAATCTTTAATTGTTACTTTTTCTCTTTTTTTTAATCTTACAAAAATATCGTTGTTACTTTTATTTCTAAGTCTGTAAAATAATACATAAAGTAATATATACAATATAATATATAAATAATAATATAAAACATAAATAAATAAAAAACTATTATAAAAAAAAATTCAACAAAACTTATGAGATACGTTAATTAATTAATAAGGGGTATATTGATAAATATGTACATATGTAAGAGATATTTTAGTCTTAAAAAAGTTAATTTTCTATTTTTGCTTTTTTTTAAAAGCAGAATTTTTAGCTTCTTCCCAACAGCAGAAAAACTGCTTCTACTTCCATTTAAAAGCAGTTTTAAGAATTTGCCACACACTTAGTTTCTCAAAATAAGTGTTTTTTTCTAAAAAAAACACTTCTGGCCTCCTAACGGCAATGTAAAACAAGCTCTAAGTAAGTATGCTCTACTAATTTGTCTAGAAAATAAGGTGAAAAAATTATTTCCTCCGTCCGATATTAGTGGATAATATTACTAAAGATGTTCGTCCCAAAATATTCATTAGTTTATAAAATTAATTATTTTTTCTATTTATTTTTACATACATTATTATTTGTCTAATTTTAAAACTTTTTTTTGTGCGGGTGGTGTGGGGGAGGGGGGTAGGAATGGAGGTGGCGTTAAAATGAAATTTTTTAAATTTGAAATATTTTTTTTTTAAATGATGGGTGGCCTGGGTTGGGGGGGGGGATGGATACGGGTGTTGGCGTTAAAATCAAAAAAATAAAATTTCAAATATATTTTTCAAAAATATTTTAAAAAAATAATCACGAGGTGGAGGGGGAGTCGTGGGTGTTAGAGTATGGGATAGGGTAAAAAATGAAATTTTAAAAATTTGAAATATTTTTCAAAACAATTTAACGCTCATAGTATGACACTTTTACTTGCGGCCTAGATCACTCTTCAACAACAATCTCCACTGCTTAAGCCTTTCTGATGCAATTTTGATGAATAAAAACATATGAAAAAAATGGAAATCTGTGAGAAAAATCATCAAATTTGGAGACCAACTTCAAAAATCAATTTCTGTCAATTCAGAAAGAGTTTGATATTGGTTTTTGGATATGTCATAGTACTACGAGTCTAGTTTTCTCCAGAATCAAGCCGCTCGTCGTTTAAATGCTCCTACACCAAAAAAAGACTTTTTAGCGAGATTGCGCATAACTGTGAGGAGAACTTCCAGATTTGGAGACCAACTTCAAAAATCAATTCCCGTCAATACGAAAGGTTTTTTATGTTGATTTTTTAATATGTCATAGTACTAAAAGTCTAGTTTCTCCAGAATCAAGCCGCTTGTCGTTTGAATGCTCCTACATCAAGAAAGGGACATTTTAGCGAGATTGTGCATAACTGTGAGGAGAACTTCCAGATTTGGAGACCAACTTCAAAAATCAATTCCGGTCACTACGAAAGGATTTTGATGTTGATTTTTTATTTTTGATTATATCATAGTACTAAAACTCTAGTATCTCCAGAATCAAGTCGCTCGTCGTTTGAATGCTTCTAAACCAAGAAAATGATGTTTTGGCGGGACTGCACGAAATATAAAAAGAACACACCAAATTTGGAGTTCTACTTCAAAAATATTTTACTATCAATTCAAAAGGACTATTCCATGATTCTTTGATGAATCCTTTGTACAATTCTCATATATAAGATGTTTATATAGAGATTCCTATGAACAATTCTCATTCTTTGTACAAGGAAAGCTTTGACAAAATTGGAAGAAGCAAATTATATCAATTCTTATATATCTAAATGGAAGTTGCTAGCACTCAAAAGGAAATCAATAAGCTAAGTCTTAAGATTTTAAGAATGATTCTTACAAAATCAAACAAAGGAAAGAAAATTTGGTGTGATTATTAAATTACCAATTGTTTTCAAGTTGAAGGTTTGCAAAAACTAAGCAAATCAAGTTATGTTCTTTTATTTAAAATTCAACTTTGGGGACTTGTGTGACACTCTAAGTGTTGGTCTCCAAATTTGTATGTCACGTGTCACAGTGACTAGACATCCAAGACCAACAAGGTGACGCCACGTGTCCAAATGAGGTGATAGTCTCAGTCAAATACAATAACCAATCACAATCCGTCAAGTGTCAAAATGACATCCTTTGGCCAATCACAAGCAATCTTGTCCACTCCCTACAACTATAAATAGGGGATGGACATGACATTCTAAGAAAACACTTCAACAAGTATTGGAGAAAGCTACAACATGAACTACATAGTTCTTCGAATGATTGGTCAACAGAGTTCTTCCCGGAGATCAACTTAAAATGACGAAGTGCTTCCCGATGTTTCTAAAGATCAAATACATCTCAAGAAAGTCTACATATCCTACATTCGAGAAATACGCTACAAATAGCCCTCGAATCACGGAGAAATACGCTATGAAAATCACATTTTCTTTTATTTATTTTGATTGTAGTTAATTTTCAGCACTTACAGAAATTTGTTGCTAACAGTTTGTAAATTCAAAACTTATTTCAACAAATCCAACTCTGCATAACGCCAATATAAAAAGTGCTATAAGTAACAGTGTCACTCTCGTTCTCTCTAAGTAATTCAAGCACCTTTTTTTCATTTACTAACTTTGCAAATCGAATGCACGATTATATTTTTTAAAATTAAACTGAATGGACAGAAGTAGAAAATAAAATTTTATTACAATTTTTCTTTTTTTGAAATTTGAAGAAACTTTTGTGTGTAAGAAAGGATATTGGCAGTGACTAGAATAAATTAATTGGAATATGTGTGTGTGGTTGGTTGAGTAAATTTTGTGGAGGATGGAAGTCGAGACAATTATTCGTACACTATTATTTTACTTTAACAAAAAATTAATTAAAGTTTACATTTGGCATCTACTTTATATTTTTTTATCATATAAGTACTTATACTCCAATAATTACCTCGACATGTTTTTCCAGGGTTCTCTTCCTTAATTATTGACTTGTTTCCTCGAATAAAGTGGCAAATAAATGTGCATACAAATACTTTACTAATAATATTTTAAAACTCTAAATTTATCTACGACTATTTTATATGATTATTAAATATTAAAGATAATATATATAAAAGTATTACTTCCCTAATTTGTTAAAATTGACGAGTAAAATAAAACTCACGGAGTAGAAAAAAA